>JAFIRS010003151.1:0-153163 GCA_018342105.1 Gonioctena quinquepunctata | reverse complement strand
CCATGAATGGGAAATTTCCCCGATATCTGACGCATAAAAATGGTGCAACTCTTCTCAGTCAAGATGGAATCGTCGTCGATGACTCTCTCGAACAGTTCCCCGCCTTCCCTGCAATTGAGAAGCCAAGCATTGGAAAGCCAATTCTTTCAACCTCTGTCACTCCTCCTGGAGATGACGAAAAAACTCGTATTTTTCACCGAAACTCACGCTGAAAATTGTATTGACATACTGCTTGATAAATATTCGTCATTTGCCCCCTTACAACGTTTTATTACTTATATTGGGCGCTTCATTTCAAACGCTCGAGCCCCCAGCTGGAAGCTGATTTCGAAAATGTAGGGGGAGTTAGGGTGCGCGTTCCACCGCTCCACGAATTGTTTGAGGTTGTCCTTGGTGACTTCCATGCTGGGCGTCCGTGATAGGACGGGGATTTTCGGTTTTCTTCTGAGCCAGTCGTGACCCAGGCATTCCTGAGCCGACATTCTTGCGTTCATGTCTTTGTTGAGTAGTTTACTGATGAAATCCTTGGCGTTTTCGGAAATTTCATCGAAAGCTACATCTTCAAAGTCATATTTGGCAACTGTCATGTTTGCCATGGTTTCTACATCCGTGTGGCCCATGAATGGTGAATTTCCCGATAATAACACGTAATAGATGTCGCCTACTGACCACATATCCGTCCCACAGCCTATATCGTCGAAATTGGCCACTTCGGAACTACGAATTCAGAGGTGCCAAAAGCACTTGCAGCTGCAAAGGCCGGATCGAACTTCCTAGCCAAAACGAAGTCGATTATTCTGTTGCCGGTTTTTGTCAGGCAAATTGTGTTTTCAGGCTTCATGTCGAGATGTAGAATCCTTTGTTTGTGGATGGAATCGACGCCCTCGCGTATCTGACGCATAAAAATAGTGCAACTCTTCTCAGTCAAGATGAATTCGTCGTCGATGACTCTTTCGATGCAATTGAAAAGCCAAGCCTTGAAAAACTTATGAGAAATTTACCTGCTAGTCGTATTTCTCAGAGGAAACCTCTTGCCGTTACGGGAGTTAACTTTGGTGGACCATTTACTCTCACTATGATACGCCATCGAGGTGTCAGAACTGGTGAAGGTTACTTATGTTCATTTGTCTGCTTCGCCACCAAAGCCATCCACCTTGAATTGGCTCGTGATTTAACCAAAAAAACCTTTTTGGCTGCTTTGCAGCGTTTCATTGCACGTCGAGGTTGTGTTTCTCATTTATGGAGTGATGGAGAGACCAACCTTATAGGTGCTAGTAGACAACTTTCTGATTCAATGAAAAATGCCGCGATTCATGAGAAAATTGACCACAGTTTCATACCGCTTGGATCTCCGCATTTCGGAGACTTATGGGAAAGTAACATAGAGATTGTTAAAACACATTTAACCCGTGTCGTTGGTCAACAAATTTTGACCTATGAGGAATTTTACACAACTTTAGCAATTATTGCATCAGTTCTCAATTCGAGACCGCTTCGTGCTATTACGAATGATATAGAGGATATCAATGCCTCAACGCCTGATCATTTTTTGAATTTAGAGCATGTGTCGCCTGTCCCTTTACCTGATTATACCTCAACAAATATAAACCGTTTATCTATATTTGAAATGATACAGAAAATGAGTGGAAGCGCTATTCTTCTGAGTATTTACACACCCTGCACCAGAGGAGTAAATGGTTGAAACCCAATGGCCCCTATCCTACAATAGGATCAATCGTCCTCATCCAAGATGAGAATTTACCCCTTGCAAGTGGACGCTTGCTCGTATCATAACTCTACATTCCGGTCGCGGTTCCGTAAATAGGGTTGCCACCGTGGAAACTGTCAAACTGTGTCCACTTCCAGATCTTTCCAAGGAGCTTGTTTGTCCTGATATTTTGTAATTTTTATATTGCAGATATTTTCATTTTGTGTGTGTTGTCGTGTAGAGTTGGTCAATCAATGATTTTTTTTTCTTATTTTTTTTTCTTCTTCCTATTAAAATGCTTGACTCGCATTCTGCGGGCCAGAATGTTAAGGAACGCTTTTATGGTTGTTATATTTTAAATTATTTCGCGCTAGTAGAGTTAGCACTATTCGGCAACCAGGACGCCTGATTCCCAAAAACAGTCGATCATCTGTCCGAGTTGATCCACTTCGAGCAGTACCGAGAGAGACGTTGAACGTACCTATTGAACCGCCATTTTTCAATTACAATTATCATAATTCTATCGTCGTGATCCTACAATCACACTGTGCCGCTTTTCAAAACTTTATAATTGTTTGTGGTAGTACCACTGCATGCATATATATATATATATATATATGTATATATATATTATATATATATATATATATATATATATATATGTATATATATATATATATATATATATATTGTTTGATCTGGGAACGCCTTTTGGTGATTTGATGATAAAGTGGACTGTATTCAAATTGAGATTAGAAACCGAATGCACTATTCGACTCACCAATGTGTCTAGATGCTTCCGGTGGTTCTTCTCTCGTCTTCTAGGAGGGCCCTCCTGTACTTCTGTAGGTATCTGGACTCAACGGGGGATGACACGATCATATGCACATATATATATCATATATATATATATATATATATATATATATATATATATATATATATATATATATATATATATATATATATATTAAAAGCATCTATACTCAATAGAGCTGTAGAATCGATCACACCGTGAAATATTTACGAATATAATATGAAAATAGGAAGAATTTTACTTCTCTTAGTAATAATATTCTAGCCTGAAAATGATTGAAACTTCCGAATTTCTGCCCACTTGCGAAAATTGAAGTAAAGTTCATTATTTGGAATGAAATTTAATTCGAAATAATTTTTGTGTTCATTCGAAATAATTTTTGTGTTTGCGAACAATTATAACAGGGTATGGAAGTGTGGGTTTCAATTCTGAAATAAGGAATGCGAGTTGAACTGGAAACTACTTTCAATATAATTATTCCAACAGTATTACACAATTTGGTTATTGAAGAGAATGGAGACATTCCGGAAGAGTATTTTAATGAGGAAGAGAATTATATTGACCTATTGCCACAACATCATGATGACAATATGAATCGGAACATGAGACAGTTGTTGATTTTGAACCATTTTGCAAGATTGTGAATATTTTTATCATAGAATATTTTAAATATGTGGAAGAATAAAAAAAGGCTAATTTTGATATCGCCCTGTAAATATATTTCATGTAATGGAACACTGACTTGAAAAAACAATTATTTTTATTTCATGTTCAGTTCTTTTTCTTTCAATTTTAATTCTTCACGTGAAATTTTCATTTTGATGTTCTTTCCTCAGACGTTTTTTTGACGATCTTCTCCATCCATTTTTTATACTGTATCTCCTCAGCCAATTAAATATTTCTGTTTTATAATATTCTTCCTTGGCCAAGAATTCGAATCTGGAATTTTCTGTCGCCACTTGTTGTTGATGGGTGTACCCAACTGTTTTGGAGTATTCCTTGACCAATCAGGCGCAAAAGATGTCTGGAAATATAAAATAAATAGATTACATTTTGTGCTTTCGAATAATTACATGCAACTCTTATCAAATAGGTGAAATATGAGTTTATTACCTGAATATCAGCTTCCTTATTCTTGGCATCTAACAGCTCAGCTTTCAACATCTTGTTTGTACTTTGAATGGCATCCTATGATGAATATACCTCATGCACAACGATAAGAATGATTAATGCATTCCCATCATAAACGTAACATAATGAAGAAACCAAACACCCAAAGATAATTCAATAACTTACAAAATCTTCTACTGCTATCGGAAATTCATTTTCTTTATCTGTACCTTCCATTACCACGATAAGCTCAAAAAAGCATATATACATTTTGTTGAATATTTAAAAATATGATTTAGTACCTCTTCATATTCGCCCTCCTGGTTGATGATTTCAATATTCATAATTTCATCAGCAGGGTTGTCTACAGCATCGGAATCATTTGGATTATGAAAACCAATAACTGTTTTGTCATTTATCACTCGTAATATAGCTACAATTACTGGATCCAGTCAAAGTGATCGATGGTCCACCTCTTGTTGGAAATATTTTTTATTGTCAACAGCATATTTCCTGGCTTTTGTTTTCAAATGCTCATACTTTCCTTTTGATTGCTCTATAGATCTAGCCTGTTGGCTTGGCCCTTTAGCGTTGAATTGAGTGGTGACTTTAATCCAAGCTCCACTCCAATACATTAAATTATATACTTGAAATTTGGTTCTGGTATTTACAAACCCTATCATAATTGTTGACTTTATCAGTTATCTTACATTCGATAACATTCTTCAAATTTTCGACTTCCTCCACAAGGAGCATTTCTTCCGCTTTGGTAAAATTTTAAGATCGTTTGTTCCATTTTTTATTTTTCCTCATCGTACACCGATCCAAAAAAATAACATCCACAATTCACCGTAACCTCACAATTGCCACAATATCTACCTGTTCTGTGACAATATTTTGTCTAGAGTGTCTCACATCACAATGAAGGATACTCATATAGTTTCACCAGAATCAGGTGTACTGACATTGCTAATTTGCATTGAATGGTCTTTTAGTTGATAGATCATTGTTATATGATCAAGAAATCATAAAAACTTTGAAATGCATTCAAATTGTACTTCAACTAAAGAGGGTATTTTGAAAAAGTAGACATTAGTATTTCATTATGAAATCGGGCCTAAGAGTTTTAACCGAGCATTGAAAAACCGTACCATATTAACAGAGAAAATGGCATGAAATTATTTACATACACAACCATATTAAACAATATTATCGCAAGCCATAAAGAAAGTTAGTTAAATATACCATCACATAATATCACAAGGTAGACTTCAAGAATATAAAAAATACCCGGTTTCGTCAATTACTTCTCTAGTTTCAAAATACCCAGCATTCGCCACAATAATATCAAAACTGGAGAAACAAATCATTAACATATTTCCCTGTAGTCTTTATTTGTGGTTCGATATGACTAAATATGTATATTCAGATCAAACAGAAGGCAAATACGTACTGTAGATTTGTGAACCCAATTTAGTGAAAATCATTTAGTGAAGTGAGTGTCTTCCATTTGCTTTAATATGAAATTTCAAGAAACGGCCGCGTTTATCAAAAAAATTGCATATTAGGATGTGCATTAACATTTTAAACTTAAAAATTACCGCCAAATTTTTTTATTAATGGTTCGATTCTAGGGATTTCAAGTTTGCGAATTACCAGTTTCTTTGGGATTGTCGAGATTCAAAATGACGGAGCCGAATCAATCAATTATATCTAGCTGTTATGGGCCTAACAAATTAGTATCCATCATGAAAATTGGATAATTCAAAATTATCGGATTTTTTGTGATATTTAATGTTTCCATGATCGTGGATAACGAATTCTATGAGAGAATGACGGTGCCAATTTTATAATTCAAAATGTAGGCCATATTCTGTAAATTCGACTCAAATATTTTATCATGGGTTTCCAAGATCCCAGAAGAAAAATTAAGTGGAAAATTTCTTCTCGACCGAGAGACGAAAAATTCTTCAATGTAGATAATGGCATGGAAGAAATAGATATCACCATACCCCCAGTGTCTTCGTGGGACACCAGGTATACTATATTGCACTTCAATTGCATTATCTTAAGAAAACAGTCCCGTTTGATTTTTATCGGCTGTATTTTTGGGAAAATGTATTATAAGGCTAAATGTTTACGAACATATAAAACTTGCTTTTATTCCAACTCCGGTTTGAGCTTCCCATTGCATTTTCTTACATAACAGCGACATATCTTATTAGTGGGAACATTTTTTGCCCATAAAACCATAATCGGAGGCGATACGGAAGTTTTTTAGTTCGGGTGCTGATAATCCCAATTTTTTTAAAACCATCTGAAAATGAACACAGGCGAATGATTCATTATACTCTAAACTTTTAGTTGAACATTTTCAAAATACTTGGAAAAAAATCACGTTGATGAATTCCAAGATAAAAAATTGGACAAAAAATCAAAGCAGAGGAAAATTATGATTGGCAAACAACGGCGCAAAGAAGACTATTGTTCTTTCCAAAATTGTTCCAGATTTCAATAGAATAAATTGCGAGAACGGGATTTACTAAGCATCTGTATCAGACTGCTAAAGTGAGCAAATTATAACTGCTTCAGAAGGAAGGAATCTATGACTCTTATAAAGTAAAACGATCGGAAGAAATCAAATTGAATACGGATTTAAGAAAAAAAATAGGATAGTATCAAAGTAATCGGAATAAGAAATAGAGCCAGAAGAAGATTTAGTACCCGTCCAAATTTATTTGTTTCAACAAAGAGAAAAACAGCGGTTAAACAAGGATTTCTGAAAAAATATATGGAAGACGAATAGCTCTCGGAAAGTCATCAAACTGAAAAAAAACTAGAATTTTTTGCAACAAAAGTTGGTCAGTAATGGAAGTTTCCATACATTTAAAAAAAAATCGGTCGTTGGATAGAAATTCATTCAGAATTTTTTATTTTTTTGACGAGTTTGATATTTGCTAGTGTCTTTATTTTTGTTTTGCATCCTCAAAGGAGAAAATATTTTACGTTGGTGATTTATGTTTTGTTCAGTGAAACAAATGTAAACATGTACATAATTAAATCGTACAGAATTCGAAGTCAACAATAAAAAAAATATTAATCAGGATTATATATCACTCACAATTCTCAATCTCCATCACTCAAACGAATCATTTTTCTTTTCAACTAAGTGATTATTCATTTGTTCGGATAGTGGAAACAAGCATATTCATTCAACAAATATTGGGAAACATCAACTATAGAAAATAACAATCTCAAATGAAGGATAATAAAAAAGTTTCATTTCAAGAAATCTAATAGAATTTGAAATGATGGTGATTTGAGTGATGAACTCAACACAAAACATACAATTTCACGATGTTCATTGTGTGAATGAATGCATCAGGAACGAATAGCATCAGTGTCGGATGCCAACTTGAAGAAAAATGCAATATACGGAAGTCATGTGTTAAGAAGTGATAAGATTATACGGATGCCAACATGACCATTATATATATATATATATATATATATATATATATATATATATATATATATATATATATATATATATATATATATATATATATATTAGGGACTTCTGACAGATAGTTGACATGACATCTGACAGACAATTGACATGCCCTCTGATGGGCCAAAACTAAATTGAGACTGATAACAGTGGTACCAATTGTATGTTGCCAACATAATTATTTTTGTACGATTGAAGATTGGAAAAATTCAAAGTGAGGTTTGTTGTTTGATAACTTTTTATCCAACGTCAATGGATAGGAGTAAATTTCACTGAGATGATTTGTATCTGCTTTTTTATTTATACATGTTTTTTCTTCAAAATATAGGCTATTTCTAGAAAGGATCTTTTTGTTGAGTGTGATTCACTAGCTAAGACCTTTGTGGATTCATAATTCATATGGTGTCAAACTTGTTCACATGCTCTGCTAATGCGCATCTTTCTGGGTGTAATCTGCAATCGCTTTCGTGGGAAACGATTCTAGCGCCTAATGGTCTTGAGGTTCGACCAACATAATTCTTCGACACATTCGACAAGGAATACTGTATATTACATTCGTTTGTGCAGTTATGGGTACTTTATCTCCAATTTTTGTTTGCACTGACCTAATAGTTAGGATGGTTTTATTTGTAATCTTAATATTTGATAGATCATGAAAAATTCTAGCTGATTAAGGTGTCATTTCTTTGAAGAACGGTAAGGATGTATACATGACTTGTGCTGGGGCAGTATCAATATCATTGTTGATAAGGGGTGGTGCACTTGGTCTGGTTACCATCTCAAGTGAGATTGGTGTATTAAACAAAATATTTTTCACCATGCTGGCTGGATATGAATGATTAAGAAAAAGGTTAGAAAAGAATATTGAGATTTTTTTTTTAATTGTATGTCAGAGATTTTCAACACCTTGTTTTTCATTTGTTCGACTAGGTTCACTTTCATCGAATGTTTATGATACTACCAATAATTTATGTATCTTCCTGAGCTACATGGTTTCCTGAACCAATCTATAAGGACTTTATTATCTGTTGTTCCGATGAAGTTTGTCTCCAGAAAAGGTACGGAGTGATCAGTATCTTCTGCTTCCATAGTGAATTGTATATATGGGTCAAAACTATTGAATGTGCTAAGAATCTCTTCTGTGCCATCATTCGGCAGTGCTATAATGATGTCATCGACATATTTTTAATGAAATGTGGTTTGAATGATAATACTGTGTCTAATAAATCATCCATCACATATGCTGCTGAAATTAGTGAAATTGACGCACCCATTGGTGTTCCAAATGTTTGTTTGAAAATTTTGTTGTCAAAAGAAAAATATGTGCTGTCAAAAAGAATTTTATGAGTTTTATGAAATTATCTTCAGTGATACTACAATGAATACTGATCTGCCCCATCGTTTGTGAATTGCTCTTATGCAAGATTCTACATAGACAGTACTGAATAGAGAAACTACATCCAAACTAGCTATAATATAGTTCGGTGATAAATAAGTATTGTTAAATTTGGTTGTTACTTCAAACGAATCCTTTATATAATATTCGTTGTCAAAATCATATGCTTTAGTCAAAATTTTAGTTGAGAAGAAAGCAATGGCTTCTGTGGGAGATCCTATCGACGCTACGATTGGTCTCACCGATAGAGTTGGTTTGTGAATTATGGGTAAAGCATATAATTTTGGAGAAATACCATTGTAGCAAGTAAGTTTTTTTTCCATCGTTTCATTTATTTGGTTTGAGTCCTCAATTGTTTTATGATAGAGTTACTTTTTCTTTGGATAGAAGAGGTAGGATCTTTAGGAAGTTCTACATATGATGTGCTGTTGATGATAATATCATTTGATAAATTGAGATATCGATACTTGTCCATCATGACAGTCACATTGCCATTTTCTGATAATGTTGAGATTAGGTCAGAATTATCTTTGAGATTTTTTTTTGATTGAATGAGTAAATCCCGAAACAACGATGGATGTTGTTGTGGGTTATGAATGTGATTTGTGATGATGTTAGTTGCTTTTGATACAGTGATATTTCTCAGAGATGGGTCTGAGATAGATGACGTGATGTAGTCTATGTCTGTTGAAATATTCTCAATAGGAATGTCCTTTCCCATAATTGGTTCAATGCTAAATTTTGGGCCTAGGGCCGGAAATGAAGAGACATCTTCAGGAATAATTGTGTCAGTTTTTTTTTTCCATTTAGGGTTTGTTTTCAACTTCAAATTCGAGTTCGATTGTTTTAAGTTATTCATTTTACTTATGTTTTTTTATTTTACTCCATGGAAAATTTTATTGTAAGAACGTTGTTGTCTACTTGAGAAATTTTGAAAAGTTATTCAATTAGTGAGTGAAATTATATTCCTGCCTAGGGACGTTAGGAAGTATTCAACTTTGATATTAAATTGTGATTTATAGATATTTCCATATTTAGAAGTTTCATTCCTAACCTGTAGTTTTGAAGTTTGATGTTAGCAGTATGTGCTTCTTGTCACAGGAGTAAGTTTTCTATAGGTCTAATGGAAGCTGTGATGTGTGGTGGTAAGATGTGATGTGTTCTACACTGCAACAAAGAAGAAACTTCTTCTATTAACTTGTTTTGTTAATTTAATTGTTAATAGAAGTTTCTCGTTGAAGTGTAGAACACATCACATCTTACCACCACACATCACAGCTTCCATTAGACCTATAGAAAACTTACTCCTAAGACAAGAAGAACGTACTGCTAACATCAGACTTCAGAACTACAGGTTAGGAATGAAACTTCTGAATATGGAAATATCTATAAATCACAATTTAATATCAAAGTTGAATTCTTCCCTAACGTCCCTAGGCAGGAATATAATTTCACTCTCTAATGAAGTAACTTTTCAGAATTCCTCAAGTAGACAACAACGTTCCTACAATAAAATTTTTCATAGAGTAAAATCAAAAAACATAAGTGAATTGAATAACTTAAAACAATTGAACTCGAATTTAAAGTTGAAAAAAAACCCTAAATGGTTAAAAAATATTTCTGACACAATTATTCCTGAAGATGTCTCTTCATTTCTGGCCCCCAGGCCCAAAATTTAGCATTGAACCAATTATAGGAAAGGACATTTCTATAAAGAATATTTCAACAGACATAGACTACATCACGTCATCTATCTCAGACCCACTTCTGAGAAATAGCACTGTAGCAAAAGCAACTAACATCATCACAAATCACATTTATAAGCCACACAACATCCATCGTTGTTTCGGGATTTACTCATTGAATTAAAAAAAAATCTCAAAGATAATTCTGACCTAATCTTAACATTATCAGATGAAGGCAATGTAACTGTTATGATGGACAAGCAACAATATCTCCATTTATCAAATGAGATTATCATCAACAGCTCATCATATGTAGAACTTCCCAAAGATCCTAGCTCTTCTATCCAAAGAAAAGGTAACACTATGTACCACGCCTTTTGTACTAACGCAAATGGCTCAGTTACTAGGGTTCGTCTTGGGGACCGACGCTCAAAATCCCTGCATGCTCGCGGCTACGCTCGAAGTGGAGAAGGTCGTGGGTAAAATACAGGCGAGCGTTGAGGTGACTAAGACAACAATTCACCTTACCTGTACAAAAATATGGGCACCACCTAGTTTTCTACTACAGCAGGTCCAATACTAGCTTCTTCCTAAAGAACCAGGAAATCGGAAAAAAGAAAAGCCAATTCCCAAAATTATAGCCCTATATATTGAATAATGATTGAAATGGATACCCAGTACATTTTTGATCACTTAAAATATCTAAAATATTACCAAATTAACAATATCTCTAGTTTGGTTGCAATCAAATAATTTTCCTAAGTGAGGAAGAGAAAAAAATTACGTGACAGGTTATACCATACGGAAAGTAGTCTTATTTTCAGATTCAACAACTCATATAAACCTCGGCGAATGGATCCATTAGCAGATGTTACCTTTACGCAGAATTGTGCGCATTGAAAATGTTACTTACAGGCTTTCCGCAGATATTTCACAAAGTGATGATAATAATAATGATAGTTATCTTTTCCCCCTCAAAGATATCACTTTCACCAATGTTGTTAGGGTCTTAGCCCTCAAAAAAAAATATTATGGAACTCAATAAAACACTCAAACGGTTATGGTTCTATATAACATACGGACTTTATATTTCCCACTGGAGTCGAGGATTGGTAAACTCCCAAGGGTCTAGGACAGGAATCTCTGGACTAATAATCTCAGCCTGGAATTGCTGACTACTACAGGGACCTTCCACCCCTAAGAAACTCTTCACTGGAACCGGCCTTCAAAAGATTTTCGGCATCCAGAGTGAACTTCCAGACTTCATAGAGAATGTTCTGCCTCCACAGAAAACCCCATGAGACAAAAACCAGTGTTAAATCACGGATTTTGGTCATAATTAAATATTCCCAATCACCCCCAGTCCCATACGCAATTTTATAAATTCCACGATGAAAAATCCATAGTGAACAAATACGACTAAACTGCAATGCCTTATGCCACTAACCATTTGAAACTTCCCATTAAAATAATTTAACGATTGAAATGATCCAATAGACAATATTTATAGTTGAAAAGATAGAAAATAAAATGATGGCTTGGCTGGAGGCCAACCTCGTGAAAATGACATTCAACACATTACGAATAGACAAAATAACGGGAAAATGATCTATTTACCTTGTTAACAAGGGTTTCCACACAAAATACAGTTGTTGAGATGGCGGTCTACCCAATAGCGACAACGCTCCAAAATCGACACCGCATCACTCAAATCTACCACGCAGCAACAAGCTTAGATAATCCCCAGTATGGGATGACACGATGGTCACTAGATATCTTCCAATATACTTGTTCTTGCAAAAGCCAGCAGCCTTCCAATCTAACGTTCTCACGAAGCCCCTACAAACTCGACCGTTCCACACCAAAACTGAACTGAAACGGAAGTCCCACTCCTACATTTCCAATTAGAACTTCATAAAACAACAATCAGGCCAACGTACAAATCCTAAACACTCTACAAAAGTACGTTCCACTCAACTTATTCCTGAACCTTGTTAACATTGTACTCATAGACAGAAACAGTAAATAACACGAGACAGGTATAAAACAATACAAAAACATCCTAAGGTCATACCTAACCGTCCCAAGAAGGAAACGGAAATCTGCTCACATCGCTCGAATTGATATTCGATTCAAGCCGATATTTTAGGGGTGAGCGGGGCAAACCAAAAAGCATCGATAAAAATTGGTAACCAAACAAAATGACACGTTACAACTATCATGAAACAAAATTGATGAAACGATGAAAAAAAACTTACTTTCTCCAAAATTCTATGCTTTACCCGAAATTCACAAACCAACTCTATCGGTGAGACCAATCGTAGCGTCGATAGGAGCCCCCACAGAAGCCATTGCTTCCTTCTCAACTAACATTTTGACTAAAGCATATAATTTTGACAACGAATATTATATAAAGGATTCGTTTGAAGTAACAACCAAATTTAAAAATACTTATTTATCACCGAACTATATTATAGCTATTTTGGATGTAGTTTCTCTATTCAGTACTGTCTATGTAGAATCTTGCATAAGAGCAATTCACAAACAATGGGGCAGATCAGTAATCATTGTAGTATCACTGAAGATAATTCCATAAAACTCATAAAATTTATTTTTGACAGCACACATTTTTCTTTTAACAACAACATTTTCAAACAAACATTTGGAACACCAATGGGTGCATCAATTTCACCAATTTCAGCAGCATATGTGATGGATGATTTATTAGACACAGTATTACCAGTTCTATCATTCAAACCACATTTAATTGAAAAATATGTCGTTGACATCATTATAGCACTGCCGAATGATGGCACAGAAGAGATCCTCAGCACATTCAATAGTTTTGACCCATATATACAATTCACTATGGAAGCACTCCGTACCTTTTCTTGACACAAAGTTCATCCGAACAACAGGTAATAAAGTCTTGATAGATTGGTATAGGAAACCATGTAGCTCAGGAAGATACATTAATTATTGGTCGTATCATAAACATTCGATGAAAGTGAACCTAGTCAAACAAATGAAAAATGGAGTGTTGAAAATCTCTGACATACAATTTCACAATCTCAATATTATTTTAAACCTTTTTCTTGATAATTTATATCCAGCATGGTAAAAAAAAAATTTGTTCAATACACTTGAGATTGTAACCAGACCAAATGCAACACTCCTTATCAACAATGATAACAAGAATATTGATACTGCCCCAGCACAAGTCATGTATACATCCTTACCGTTCTTCAAAGAAATGACACCTGAATTAGCTAGAATTTTTCTATCGAACATTAAGATTGCAAATAAAACCATCCTAACTATTAGGTTAGTGCACACAAAAATCAAGGATAAAGTACCCATAACTGCACAAACGAATGTAATATACAGTATATCTTGTCGAATGTGTGATGAGAATTATGTTGGTCAAACCTCAGGACCATTAGGCGCTAGAATCGTTTCCCACAAAAGCGATTGCAGATTACACCCAGAAAGATGCGCATTAGCAGAGCATGTGAACAAGTTTGATCACCATATGAATTATGAATCCACAAAGGTCTTAGCTAGTGAATCACTTTCAACAAAAAAAAAATCCTTTCTAGAAATGGCCCAAATGATTGAAAAAAAAAACCGTATAAATAAAAAACAGATATATATCATCTCAGTGAAATTCACTCATATCTATTGACGTTGGATAAAAAGTTATCAAACAACAACCTCACTTTGAAATTTTTCCAATTTTTCCAATTTTTAATCGTACAAAAATAATTATGTTGGCAACATACAATTGGCACCACTGTTATCAGTCTCAATTTAGTTTTGGCCCATCAGAGAGCATGTCAATTGTCTGTCAGATGTCATGTCAACTACCTGTCAGAAGTACCTAACCTGTACTTGACACTTCTTTCCACAAATAATAAAATTTCCGAAAGCTTCGACAACCTTTGAAGAGTTCTCTTTTATTTGCTGCAAAACCCCACTATTTACTGGTTCCATATATATATATATATATATATTACTGGTTCCATATATATATATATATATATATAGATCACTCACCTCAAAATTGGAAACTCAAACAACGTTGTCACCTCATATATAACGTTGTCACCTCCGATTTCGGAGGTGACGTTTCGCCTTGTTTTTTGGCTAGATAGGTTCTAGAGGATCCAAGGATCATCATATCAGAAATTTGTCCGGAGGTCACTAGGACCCCTTTCTACCCATTCAAAAAAAATTTAGTTCAACCATATATCACTGGCGCTAGCGTCGGTTTCATTTGGGGTTTGATTTTTGACGTGTCACTTCCGTTAATCAGCGGATGCTTTGTCACCTCCAAAAATGGCAACAATGTTGGCACATCATCATGCAAACGTTCTTTCAAAAATACTGGGCTTATGATAATCGCAGTTAAATACGGATGAAGTTAATTTCGTATGAGTAAATGCTACAACGATATTTTCATTCATTTTTAAATATCACCGAATGGGAGTAGGACCTAGATAAAATGAAAATGGCGAAAAGTGAAACATTCGAAACCCTGTTTTTTTTAATGAAATGAAGAGTCGATTTGTGAGTTCCATTGCTGTTTGTCTCATTGAATTGGATGAGATCTATCCACAAATAAACTCTAAGTGGAAACATTATTTCAGGATCAATTTTCAGGAGAATTAAAATTGTGTACATGCCACCGGTATTCTCAGTGAATAAAAGTCGGAGAGTGAATCATTCAAAGAAGGTTCGTATAAATACGTTCCTCAGGCTTCGAACCATGAAAAAAACAACGAACTTGTTAGTTTCCAAAAATGTAATGGCAATACATAATTATTGCTTTTGATAAGATGAATACTGGTTGAAATTATGGAAATCATTTCTGGAACACCCTACAGTACGCTATAAAATCATCATGGTATCATCATATGATACCATGATGATAGTTCCTGATCAAATAATCTTCCTTTCCGAACAATATATCCCCATTTATTGTGGTCAAATAAATTTAAAATATCAATGTCTCAGACATTATTGATGAAGAAGACCCAAACTATTTTTTTCAATGCTAAGGCACAGCATAGTTACCTTGATTTTTTCTCGTGTCTTCTCAGTTCGAGGAAAATGATTCTGATTGAAAAGGGAAACATTCTCAATTAAATATTTAATAGAAATATTTTTCTGTGTATTGAAAAATACACGATGGAAGATAGTGACTTAAATTTATCTTTCAGTCTCAGATGATTCCACATCTGATTTTATGAACATCCTGTTCATATTTTGAAACAAATCAATGATTCTGAAATCGAAACAATTGACCCCATTCAGGAACTAATCGATTAATTCGTGATTTTGTACTACATGTTACCCTATGACTTTCGATCATTCGACTTATGACATGAAATTGGAAAACTGTGATAAATTCAGGATAGATGGTTTAGTTATTTCGAGTTTTGCCCTCCCTTCAGTTCACCACGTACATTTTATTTTGTAAAAATTAACATTTTCTTCAGAAAAATACTCCATTATTGTAAGCGTAACATTTAGCTGTACAAGATAAATAATATCAGATGTGGAGTCATCTGCGACTGAAAGAGAAACCTTAGTCACTATTTTTCATCGTTAAAGTTAACCTCTTGGAAGGTATTCATGTTGTGAACGGAAATATTCTCAATTAAAAATTGAAAATTATGAGTTTTTTGGAAATGGAAAATTCTACAATAAAATGAAGCAATTTTTTGGTAATATCTAACAGAAAACTGCTACTTCCCCGACAAAAGCCACGCTGGACGTTGAAATATATCTGGAAGATATTGTGAAAAGACCCTAACTTGGTCTTTACCAATATTCTTATTTCAAACAAGGAATTTCGAACACCCCACGTTATTAATTACATTCATTCAAAAAATTACATTGAAAATTATTCTTTACTTTTCTATTCATGATGAAATGAAAGCGTATTTTTTGTTTTTCAATTGGACCTATAATTAATGACTCCTAATAAATACTCTTTATTGGATAACAAATAAAACACTGCATATTCTTCAGTGCAGCTTTTGACGAAATGCTCGTTATATAGAATTCGACTAGCGCTTCAACACTTGGAACAATCACTAATGATCGTGCTTGTTTCTCAAAAAGGCTGCAAATCTTTAAAGTAATCCGACGTTTAGATGTGGGTGGAAATTAAGTAGCAAAATTTGATAACATACATATATTCTTATAATACATACATAGTTACAGGTCAAGCTAATATAAAACATTTTAGAAGTAGTGCGGCGCTACACCATATCACGTATGCCATTATATGTCTAAGTTTTATTGCGGAGCTTTATTGAACAACTACCATAGGAGTACATATTGGAAAATGTCCGCCAAACTTTTTTTCTCAAAAGTATATCTCCGTATCAGATGGTCAGATTTTAATTTTTAACCGACGAAACCAAAAAGGAGGAGGTTCTCTATTCGACGCGTATATTTAAAAAAAATATAATTTTTTTTATGTATGATCACGCATAACTTTTCACTGATGCGTCCGATTCCGATAATTCTTCTTCCAGTCGATAGTTTTTTTTTCGAAGTTGGTCCCTTTCAAATTTAAAAGATGAAATTTACCCCTAAAGGTAGCAAAATGAAGGACATTGATCACTCACCCTCTGAATTCTCGTCCGTTAACCGATTCTATCAGGCATTACTTTGTACTGGGATCTTCGATTTGGATGATTCTAAAATTTAAAATTTTTTGTTAAATTACGTAGTTTCTGAAGTATAGTATGATTAAAAATGGAATAATGCACAGTGGTCCCAAATCGTGAAAAGCAGGCCAAAAGTTAAACTATTGCTCAATTGAATTTTTTGTATAATACAAGATTGCTGATCCAATGTGGCAGGCTGCTTTTCAAAGAAATCGCTTGATTTCAACGAAAACTAGTGTAAAGGGGTTCCTTGGATCGCTGATCTGTGATTTTTTTTTTTTACAAAATGGCTGACTCAACATGGTGAACGGCTTTTACAGAAATTAGCTTGATTTCAACAATATTTAGTATAAAGGGTTTTTTGGGTCGCTTATTACGAATTTGTGTCCTTTCTCGAAAACACAAAATGACCAATCTGAAATGGTGTTCAGCTCTTTGGAAAAACCCGCTTAATCTGAACTATAATTAGTGTAAAGAGATTTCCATGTTCGCTGATTACGAAATATACCTTTTGCTCCTGAAATCCAATTTTTTACTTGCACCCTAAAATAAACCATTGCATAGTGGTCTCAAATAGTCAAAAGCTGGACAAAATTCGAATAATATTGGTTCAACATGAAATACCACATCTTAAACCGACCGAACAGATAGCTATCTCCAATATCGGCGGCTAGCTGGAACTCCAAAGTTAGGCATTCCTGATCTTTTCGTGGGACTTAAAATTACTAAGAATATTTTTTCGCGCGTTAAGGCTCAATAATTTTTAATATAATTGTGCGTTTTCAATTTTGCCTGATGGAGGAAAATCCGAAAGGAATGTGTTACAACCCGGAACCGGGGGAGACTCCAAAGACCCCACCACTGACCAGCCATTGTATACAAAGTGATATGAATTCGCACACCACTCCAAAAATCCAAGTGTTTGTCGAACCTCACAGTAACTTTTACTGAAGAAACACTCTAGAAAATACAATAGAAGGATTTTACAAATACCGTCAAATGATGTCTAACTATACTAGTATTATTTGTATTCACTTTACTCAATACTAATCTTTTTCACACAATTGACAGTACAAAAGCGTGTCTTATAAAAAATCGTAAGAGGTTCTATACTGAACATTGTGCAACTACACATTGCCAAAGGGAATGTACTCAGAGAGCGGTCTTATCCAAGTAATTCATTCTGTACATGATCGAGGTTCGTTTAATCTACGTCTAGGTCATATCTCAAGCTAGCAAAACAGATGAAATAATAATATAGTTGTAAATTTAAAAGATATAATTGAAATCAATCTTCAAAACAATACACAAAACCATCAAGACGATGTTCACTTCACTAAAATCAATTCCGTTATTGAATCTTGAGAAATCCCGATAAGTAATTCATTTTTTGACTTACTACTGGAGCAATGATGCATCTCGGATGAATTATTCTAAATACATATAAATGTATGCAAAATATTTCAGAAACTCATCGGTGTGAGTTCTGATGACTGGTGCATTTGAAACTTGGTTGCATATGATTAACTTGAAGTAGAAAAAGTCTTTATCTATTTGACTAAAACATGATCCGACCAAAATATCTCAATTTAGAATGCTCATGTGCATTTTAAGATACATACTGACTTGAAATAAATACTCGAATGGAATACCGAATGGAATGGATCTTATTGTTCCAAAACTGTTTGTATATCCGCATAATCCCACATACATAGAAAACTGTAATGGCTGTATGATGATCAATTGGCTTCGTGTTATTTTTAAATATAATTATTACATTATCTCTGCAGCTGTATGGCTTCTTAGTTAGGGTCGTGTATAAATAGGTAATCTATTTTCTGATGAACTCATAATTAGATACTATTTTCGTGGTACATCCATGTTTGTAAACCTTTGTTTCGACTTCATGGAATTCCCCGTGTTGTTTATAAATATTATTTGGTCTCACGCATAGTTACATGATGTTATTTTCATAATGTCTGGGTTCATTGAGTTCAATATTCGTTAGGATAGAATAATTTTTACGTAATAAAAGTATATTTTTAAATGAATATATTCCTTTGAATATATTTTTTTCCAAGCTCTATAGGCATAGCATGACAAATGTACATCATTTTCAATTAACGTTACCTTACAAATTCGTCCTTTTTCATTATTTGTTGAGGCCTTGAATAATTATTATTGCTTGAATTCATCAATGTTTAACTGTGAGTGTTCCCAATTGGGCGAGGAAATGGGCATTATTGTTAACTTTTTTATGTTGGGAAAACATTATTGAATCAGAATATCCAAGAGTTGGATTCGGAACGGTACGGATGATGCGCTTTTGATTTGGATTCAAAAATCACACATTTGTAATCAGCGACCTGAGAAAACCCCACTCACTATTTTTTGTTGAGATCAAGCGAGTTTTTTTTAAAGCTGACCATCACATTAGATCAGTTATCTTTTTTAAATGATAAGAAACTCGTAATCAGCGACCTAAAAACCCCTTTATACCACTTATTGAAATCAGGCAACATTTTTCAATGAGCCATTCGCCATACTGAGTCAGTCAATTTGCATTTGAAAGAAAAATTTCGAATTTGCAGTTAGCGACCCTAGAAACCACTTTACAGTGATTTTCTTGAGATCAAGCGAGTTTGCGTGAGACGAAAAATGAAAATCGTACCAAATGTTTGTTATTAATTTTAGTCGATATCAATCATTATAGGATTCATAACCAGAATGTATTTGAAAAATGTCTTTGTTCCATATATGTTCTTTAATTGGTATAGTGGAAATAGATGTACCTATCTCTCCCTGTGAGAACTCGTATGAAGTTTTCAGAATACGCCCAAAATTGGATCAATTTGATGGACAATATGTTATTTCAATGCGGCCAAATGATCATGAATGATATGAATTCCAAAAAACGGAAACTTGCAGTTGTTGTTACCTCATATAACGTTCGTTACTCTGTTTTCGGAGGTATCAACGTTTCACTTATCTACAGAAAAATTATTTCGACCTTACATTACTGGCTTACTGACACATTCATATAAGGTTCAGCTGTCACTTCACAAAATTGAAACAAAAATTGGTGCAAAATATTTGTCACTTTATTTAGATAAAAGTTTTTGAGACTATACACTTCTCACTGAAGGTATCTCAGAACTGGTTGGAGGAATCCAGCCATCAGTAAAATGGTATAGCCAAGTTCCGGAATTCCTTGCTGAATAAGCTGAATTAAATTGCCAATTTATTTTTCAGTTTTCTGAATTCTCGTTATTTTTCGAGCCTATTATTGGAGATTGCAGAAACGGAAAGTACTTCGTTATTATCCCTTTTTCCTTCCAAATACGATTTTTCTCAAACAACCTTTAGAAGCATTTTTATTGCTGCATCTACCTATGTGAAACCAATCTTGATCATATTCTGAAGAGAACAAGGTAATATTTTATTGGTTCAGACCGTTTTGATATATCGTATCGAGGAAAGCGTCGAAAAAACCTAAATCGCAAATGGAAGGACTACTGAAAGTTGTAGCGTTCAGGAGGTATTTACAAAAAAAAACAAAATGATTGAGATATTTCTAACATGTGTATATATTTTCACTAATGAATAAAAAAAAATAGTTTAAAATAACTCAAGAACATGTTTTTATGCCAGAAAACGAGAAATTCTTTTCAATGTGTTTTCAAATAGAAATACAAGAACTCACACTCCAAAGGAGTTTTGTAAATTCATAATAGAGTTATAAACCAATGTTCCTTTTTGTGATAGCAGAGAGCTTTTCATAAAAACATCTGTAAAATTCATCATTTCAGTTTTTTCATGATTTTTGTCATCAAAATAATGCATACCTGATGCAAATATAGAAAATCGTGTCAAATCAGTATAAAATGATTTTACTCGATATCATAACTGTAGGGTCCACAACCAAAATCTTTTTGATGAATATCTTTGTTTTTTAAGAATTCTGTTATTGGTTGAAATGTACCTATTTGCTGCGAAATCTCATATGAAGTTCTCAGAATCTTCGGAAAGTCCTATATAACGTTGTGTTCCAGAGGTGACAACTTTTCAGTTATAAAAATTATTTTCAACTACAACTTCAAGAACTCTTATATCTACAAAAAAATCAGTAGACCATATATGACTACTTATAAGCCAGTTGTTACCTCCCAAAATTGGAAGAAATATCGGTGCAAAATTTGCGACGCTTTCATTTGGATAAAAGTATTTCAGGATATACATGCGGTTACAAATCCGCTTCATATCACAGGGACAATTTTATGAGCATTTTCTCTGAATTGGCGAATTCTAGAGTGATCTCTCCTGGGATGATGTATCCTGGGGTGTTTCCTTTGAGAGAAATTCTGGGATAATATCTCCTGAGATGTTTTCTTCGAGGGGATGGAACTTCTAGCACTATTCGGATGGTTTGCCTTATAGACGTACTGCTGCTCCCTGAAATCCTGCTTCTTGTGGAATATTTGATGTCTGGCTGAACGTGAGATCTGTTACCTCTCAACTGGGTTGTCAAGGTGAGACACTCCTGTTGCACTATAATTGTTGACTTTTGTCGAACCACCGACAGCTTCGGATATGTCCTCGAATCACTGATTTTCTAGAGCAACTAACATCCCATGCCTTCGAAGAAATACCGCTGCCACCAAAGTTTGTTGGGATGTTTGGATTTAAAAAAACGAATTGCTCAGAGTACCCTATTTTCTGGAGATAACCTTGTACCTCAACGTTCCTTCTGAAGTTACAGAACATAATTGTGTTTAATTTATCCGTTCATCAGCACATTCGACATTGTCCTCATTGTCGAGTCCGTTGACATGTCCCAAATATTCAGGGAACGATTATCGTGCAGAAAGTCAAATACTTTCTGGGCAACGAAATCCGCGAACGAGAGCATGTTTATTAATAATTATTGCTGAACATATACCCATAAAATCAAATAAAATATTACTGGTATTTGAATGATCTGAATAAAAAGTAACTTGATGAAATAGAAAATATACCATATAAACACAATATCTGCTTTGCAACATTATAATAACCCGATATTTTCTAAAGAGTCTATAAAAAACTTCGAAATGAACAATCCAACTCATCACATGGGGAAAGAGGTATCTATTTCAGCAATGTCGAAAATGCTCAGGCGTTTGCAAGTAAAATGCAGAGTCACTTTCAGTTGAACTTTAACCAAAATGACAACATTGGGAGAGATGAAAGAGAGGAAAGACGCATTCAAAGAATCCTTGCCGATTCTGACAATGATATATTTAGACCCACAATATCAGAAGAAGTTTGGAAATATAAAAAAACATCACTATTTGATGAAAATACAAAAAAAAAATACAAAACAAATAATTTTCATTTTGAATATAATTAATGAATGTACTAGATTACATGCTATTATTGTTCTGATCCCCAAGTCAAGTGAGGACTAGACTTCTCAAAACCACACACCAATAAGTCTCTCATGTAGTCTCTCAATAAGTTCTACTATACTGCAAAGTCTTGATGAAGAGGTTGAAGATAGAAATGTCCTGTCTAAAACGCTTTAGGGGGAGGAAGACATTGTACTGAACTTGAAGCCCTGCGGTTAGTGGAAAATGCGAAGTCGAAACATTACACACATGCTCATAGAATATTGACTCACTGATCACAAATAGTGGCTAAACAAGCAACAAATTATCATTATTTATATCTTATTCTGCCAATGTACGGACAAGCATTGAGTACAACATTTCTATTGTCCTCGCATTATGGGTTTGTGCCAACGAATTTAGCTTATGAATATATCAAGTCGATCTGATCCCAATGATAGTTCAATACCAACCAACCATTTTTGAATATCAACATAAGATGTCCTTGGTGGCGGATCAGGTTTTCTGGAACCTGGAACACTGACTCATTTGCTCAATCTGTAAGTTATGCATACTTAAAATAAAGTTATGGGAATTTATCATTCATATTCAATATTCTTTATGTCCATATGATTGAAACTCATATATAATTCAGAATAAGCTTCTTTTTCTCCAACCTGATCATGGAATACACTAATTGCATTCTTGTGTCTGAGCTTCACAAAAATCTTAAAATCCATTTTGAAGCATTGAAGCTCAGAAACTTCGTAGATGGCATCCAAATAACAACATTGTATCATAAAACCTCGTCCTTCTGGTAGAAATTGAATTTCTGAAAATATTTTTCATTCAATTGCTGACTGTCTATGTACGACCCTGTACTTCTTATGTTTCAAACGGTGTTTGGAATCGACAAATGTTGGTTAATATAGACATTAAATTTGAATCAGATATCACTACGTTACAAAGGAAATGATCCAAATAATTACCGATTACGAATTATATTCCACATTTAATGATTGTTATTGCCATTTTGTCGATTCTCAAATTTCCTGTGCATTCACACAGTGAATTCAAGTAGTATCACATATGAGATATTTTTTCACATAATTTTCGATGATGCTTATGTTCGGATATTATCATTTATGGATTTCTATTTTTGCTTTCTTAACATTGGGGGTGAGTTTTGTTTATATTTTCTGTCACACACGAATCTCGATTGAAGTGATTCAGCGGAATCTATTTTGCTTCAATATCCCTATAGTGGTTTCTTGCAAAAATCATCATAGTATGGCTTTTTTCAGTGAACTCTACCCATTATCAGGTTTTGTGAGAATAGGTCTTATTCTGTAAACTACATATATATATATATATATATATATATATATAAATTTAGAAATAACGATGATAAATTAGAATAACGGACTAGTCAGACAGTGTTGAACTATGAAAACTTATTAATAGTTGGACCGAAGCTTTTGTTGAATTTGAAACTTCTTGAGTTCAGTAATCTGAGTGGTTGATTAATGAACATTTACTTTATAAAAAAACGTAAAATATGTAAATATTTGTTGGAATGGTGTTATATTTCGAAACGTCAAAGATATAACACCATTCCGACAAATATTTACATATTTTACGTTTTTTTATAAAGTTAATGTTTATTAATCAACCACTCAGATTACTGACCCTGAAGAAGTTTCAAAATTGAAACGAAAGCTCGGTCCAACGTATTGAAGAGTTTTTCATAGTTCAACACTTGTGCTGACTGAAGATCCCCGTTATTCCCGATATATATATATATATATATATATATAAACATATATATATATATATAAACATATATATATATATATATATATATGAATAAGTTTCAATTGATTTAATATTCAATACATTTTGGGTTTATAGTTTTTCTATGGAAAAAATAATGAATTATATTGATATGTGGGTGAGAAAATAACCATATAGGTTACGTACCTTGGCAGAAAAACCATTTTTTATTAATTTTGTAGGATATATCAAGATGTTTCCATAACTTTTCGAAAATTTTTGAGACGGATGCTTTCTTTCTCATGGTATGTTGTCCAGCAAGGATATTGGTTTGAAAATGGTGGGTATTTATGGGGCGGTAGTGATGCGCCGTTCGTGCTATTTCGGCAGATCTGTCTCTTCATAACCGGTGTTCGTATGCTGTCTTGACTGTTAGGGTATTTGGAAATGATTCTTGATAAAAACTGTTATTTTGAAAATGGGTTCTGTCGTTCATTGCGTTTTGATCTTTTTTTTTGTAAATCATTTCCTAAAAATATTTCTCGTTAATTACTGACTGTCTATGTACGACCCTGTACTTTTCATGTTTTAAACGGTGTTTAGAATCGACAAATGTTGGTTAATAAAGACATTAGATTTGAATCAGATATCACTACGTTACAAAGGAAATTATCCAAATAATTACCGATCACGAATTATATTCCACATTTAATGATTGTTATTGCCATTTTGTCAATTCTCCAATTTCCTGTACATTTACACAGGTGAATTCAAGTACTATCAGATATGAAATATTTTTTCACATAATTTTCGACGATGCTTATGTTTGGATATTATTATTTATGGATTTCTATTTTTGATTTCTTAACATTGGGGGTGAGTTTTGTTTATATTCTCTGTCACACACGAATCTCGATTGAAGTGATTCAGCGGAATCTATTTTTCTTCAATATCTCTATAGTATTTTCTTGCAAAAATCATTATATTATGGCCCTCTCAGTGAACTCTACACATTATCAGGTTTTGTGAGAATAGGTCTTATTCTGTAAACTATCATATATATATATATATATATATATATATATATATATATATATATATATATATATACAGTGACCAGCAGAAAGTACGCATCATATGGGAAATTATTTTATTAATAAATTTTGACGAATATCGATATGTGCAATCGCTTCTGCATCAAAAGCAACCCCAAAAGACGTTGTACAGTGCCGTTCGTCTTTTCGTGTTCGGAGGGAAATTTAAAAAAATTAAAAATTATATTTCAAAACACACTTAGTTGGGAAAATATCGAAAATGTTATTCGAAAAGTTGTTCAGAACGTTATTTTATAGCTGTGTACAGGTTTTGAAAATTGAGATGAAAATAAAATCAATTTTTTTGCCATAATAAAATTTAAGTTGGAAAATACATTTTAGACAAAGAACACATTAGTAAGGTTAACAGTAATATTTTAAATGATATTTTTTGAATATTCGCAAGCTACTTCTATTTTATTCGGAAAAAAATTGAAATCTATGGATTTGCCATGTATTCAGCTGCTTCATAAGAGGTCACTGAAATATCTCCAGGACATTATAATCATGATAGTGTTCATTATTGATAGAGATGGTTTTTTGTCAATAATAAACAGTATCGAGATTATAATGTCCTGAAAATATTTCTGTGACCTCTTATGAAGCAGCTGAACACATGGCAAATCCACAGATTTGAAATTTTCTCCGAATAAAATAGAAGTAGCTGGTGAATCTTTACAAAATATTATTCAAAATATTACTCTTGGGCTTCACTGATGAGTTTCTCTGTCAGAAATGTATTTTTCCAAATTGATTTTTTTTTTATGGCAAAAATTGATTTTAATTTTTTTATCTCAGATTTATTTCCAAACTTGTGAGTAGCTATAAAATGTCGTTCCAAACAACTTTTCCAAATAACATTTTTCAATATTTTCCCAAATAAGTGTGTTTTGAGACATAATTTTTAATTTTTTTAAATTTCCCGCCAAACAAGAAAAGACGAACGGCACTGTACAACATCTTTCGGGGTTTGAATTGCCAACTTTAAATTCAGAACTTATATTTCACCGTACTTTACATGAAGAACATTCATAAACAACATAGAAACTAATCTCAACAAAGATGTAAGTTATTAGTACCTTAAGGTTCGAATGACACACTAATTTGTTCAATTCTTCATTGTAGTATCCCTGAAGATGAAAATAAAACATTCCGAAAGCTTGGACAAACTTTAGAGAGTACACTTTTTCCTTTACTGCATACCCCAATAATAAATTTGTTACACCTATCTAGTCAGCAACGACTATCTTTCACTATATATATATATATATATATATATATATATATATATATATATATATATATATATATATATATATATATATATATATATATATATATATATATATATATATATATATATATATATATATATATATATAAATAATTTTCAATTTATTTAATATTCAATACATTTTGGGTTTTAGTTTTCCTATGGAAAAAATAATAATTCATATTGATATGTGGGTGTAATAATAACCATATAGGTTACGTACCTTGGCAGAAAAAATATTTTTTATTTATTTTGCAGGATATATCTAGATGTTTCCATTACTTTTAAAAATTTGTTGAGCGAATATTCTTCTTTCTCATGGTGTGTTGTCCAGCATGGATATTGGTTTGGAAATTGTGGGTATTTATGCGGGCGGAAGTGATGTTGCCGTTCGTGCTATCTCGGCAGATCTGTCATCTTCATAACCGGTGTTCGTATGCTGTCTTGACTGTTAGGGTTGATAGGAGTAGATATGTTATTTAAAAATTATTTTTGATAAAAACTGTTATTTTAAAAATGGGTTCTGTCGTTCATTGCGTTTTGATCTTTTTTATGTAAATCATTTTCTTTATGCACCTTTTTTCTGTGTTTTTTTCGTAAGCAAAAATTTTGGTGTTTTTGAAATTGGGGTTGCGGTTTTTGTTAATGACATGTTTAATTAATGCTGTGCTAGATTTTTTCATGTATTTGTGAGCTTTCATTCGGTTTTCCAAAAGTTGTGACGTCATACCTACATTTGTTTTTCCGCAGTCGTTGCATGGGATGCTATATATGGCATTCGATTCTTTCATTTTTGGGGTTTGGCTTTTTAGAGGCGTGTTGTGCGATTTTATGTATTGAATTGAAAATGTCTCAGGCCCAGGAAGAAACGTGTTTGGGAAAAACTGAAAAATTATTCTCCCTACGAATCCAAAACCCGAGAAAATTTTCACTGAACATACTATTCATTATTCATTCAAAAAAAGTAAAAAAACGAATACACCACAGCAAAGGTGAAAAAAGCTGACAAGATGCCATCCTTCTACAATCGAATCAAATTACAATACGGAAACCCAACCACAAAAAACCTAAGGAAAATCTCAAAATTGAAAACAACCCTAACCAAACAAAAAAACAGAAGAATATTCGTGCTTAGATGCAAACATCTGAACATCTACCCGATATGTTTAACCTTAAAATTGAACAATGTGAGACCAACAGGTACGTACCTTGGCAAAAATTCGACAGTTTCACAAACAATTACAAAAATTGAATCCTCTACCTACTAATTACAGATACCACACAAATCATAAACAAAATATATAATATAATTATTTCATGAACCAACACCATGAAAAACCACCCACCACAAAGCATGATCAATGAATTCATACGTATCAAAAAAACTAAAAATTATTTCTAAAAATTAAAAACAACAAAAAACACAATCAGGAACAAAAAATCTAATGCCCACCAAACCAACACATCAGAATGGATTACGAACCTTTCCCACACAAACATATCAAAAGACATAAAACAAGTTCTTGCCCACGTTGAAAAATTTGCTATCTGCCCATCAAAAGTTGAAAACATCCCCACCATTGACATCATTGCAAGTATTGAAGCAAACTCAACAAAAGCACCCGAAAACATCAAAAGTGAAGTAAGACATGAGGTAGTCTGATCAATCATTAGTCGCAAAGAAAAAATAAAGAACAAAAAAATTCAAACCAGTAACACAAAGAATTTTGGCTAATAATATAAAAACTAATCGTAGTAAAATCTGACGAAAGCATTAAAACGGTAATAATGAACAAAAGCGACCATGAGCGAAAAATGGAAATACGATTGAATAACAAAAATATATATGATAAATAAAAAAACGACCCCACCAACGTCTACGAAAAAAAAAAAAACCTAATAAGAAAATGGCTAAATCAAAATTACATATCAACAGAAATAGAGAACAAACTGAAAATAAAAAAGCAGTACCATCAAAAATATACGGATTATCCAAACTACATGAAGATGGAAATCCCCTCAGAGCAATCGTATCTCCAATACAATCACCGTTCTACAAATTATTCAAATTCCTCACAAATAGAATTTCAAATATAACGGTATATAATGATTGTCATATAAAAGATAGTTTTTCTTTCAAAGAATTCATAGACAAAATAAAACTTCCAGAAAACTACATACTAATTTCTCTTGACTCAATATCTCAATATACCAACATATCCATCAATGTCGTAAAAAAATATTTGGACACACATTGGAAAATCACACACTCCTACAATTTGATAAATTCATAACTGTTGTAGACCTAACCCTCAAAAAAAAATTTTTCCAATACAAAAAGGAATTTTACGAACAACTTGATGGTTGCGCAATGGGCTTCCCCATATATAGCCCAATCGACCACCTAGTCATGGAATTTGTAGGAGAAACAGTAATTGTAGAGTTACATTTTCATATACCATTTTTCAAAAGATATGTCGACGACTGTATAAAAGCCATACCAAAAAACAATAAAATTTTGAACTCTTTCAACTCATTCAACATCAAACTACAGTTCACACTGGAAGAAAATAAAAACCAAGGAATAAATTACCTTACCCTCATGAGAAAAAAACAAATTTTTTCAACTAAATGGTATAAACGACCCTTATTTTGAGCAGCCCCTCTCTACGCGAAGAATCTCTTGGTAAAAAGTCAGGAAACTATTAATAAATAACAGCTACCCACTGAAACTCAATAACCAAGTAATCAAACAAAGAACCCAAAAATTCTACAACAAAACACAAAGAACACCACCCACTAATATTACCGACATCTACATACCACTTCCTTACATACCAAACCTTTCAGAAAATATCAATAACATCACTAGAAAATACAACTATCAGGTCTGCCATAAATCGCACAACACCCTTAAAAAATTATATACACTTCCAAAAAGCCATACCCCAAAAATGAAAATAACATAAGTCACAACCAAAAAAAAACACACGAATAAACAAACCCAATTTTAAAAATACCAAAATTTTTGCTTTCGTAGAAAACACAGAAAAAAGGTGCATAAGGGAAATGATTTACATAAAAAGACCAAAACGCAATGAACGACAGAACCGAAATCGAAAACCTAAGCCAACTTCATCACCCTCTTTTCACCAAAAATAATTTTCAAATAACATATCTACTCCTATCGACCCTAACAGTCAAGACAGAACACTAACCTAACTTGATACCGGTTATGAGGATGACAGACCTTCCGAAATAGTACGAACGACAACATCACTTCCGCCCGCATGAATACCCACCATTATCAAACCAATATCCATGCTGGGCAACACATCATGAGAAAGAAAAATGTCTGTCTCAACAAAGTCATCAAAACATCCAGATATATCCCACAAAATTAATGAAAAATGGTTTTCCTGCCAGGGTACGTAACCTATATGGTTAATATAAGTTTTGTTTAATTCTTGAATTTAATAACTATAGCCACAAAAACATAATGAGGCACAAAAACCAAAAACCTAACTGTATAATTACAACACCTCAGTGGTAATACCACGACCATTACTCACAGTTTTTTTCAAAAAAATAGCGAACTTTCTGCTAAGGTAGGTCACCTGTTTGTGTATTGTTTCCCAATGTATGTTACAGAAAAATATTTTGTTAACAGCAAACCATGTATGTTTTCTTATAAAAAAAAAATTAAGAATTGAAAATGTCTCCGGCCAGGGACAAAACGTCTTCTCCTACGAACTACTGAAACATTGTTCTCAAAGAATCCAAAACCCAAGAAAACCTCCCCAAAAAATATATGGTTAATATTTCACCCACATATTAATATAATTCATTATTTTTTCCAGAGGAAAACTATAAACCCAAAATGAATTGAATATTAAATAAATTGAAAATGTCCCAGGCCCAGAAAAAAATGTCTTAATGAAAAACTGAAAAATTATTCTCTCCACGAATCCAAAACCCAAGAAAATTTTCACTGAACATAATAAGTCCGAAAAATAAAGGCGTGGAGTAATAAACCCTCATTTAGTAGGCAAAATCCAAAGATTATGGGTTTTTCCTAGCAGTTCGTACTTATACCCACCTGGATTCAATACGATGAGTGGTTCATTACTCCATGCCTTTATTTTACGGACTAAACAAAAAAATTCAAGAAATATATATATATATATATATATATATATATATATATATATATTCTACAATTTCGCGGAATAAAGATCTTATTCAGTCAATTCATATAATTTTTTTCAACGACGTTACGACATGGTATTTGTTATCATCAGGTTGAAACAAAATTATTTTATTTGAATTTCCGCGTTCGCATCGTACGAACGTTATTGTAGGTGACAAATACCATGTCGAAACGTCTTTAAAAGAAATTATATTAATTGACTGAATCAGACCTTTATTCCGAAAAATTGGAGAAAATATATATATATATATATATATATATATATATATATATATATATATATATATATATATATATGTGGTCAAGGAACTAAAGAGAAATATATATATATATATATATATATATATATATATACATACATACATACATACATACATACATACATACATACATAACAAAAACCAACTATTGGGAATCTAAATATCAAGTACAATAAAAAAAATCAAGTTGCAGTTGAAAAATTATGATAGAAAAAGTCATAAATTACCACCTGATGGAATTAAATAAAAAAAATTCTCAAGCAAAATTGTGGACCTACGATGAACAGTTATTATTTTTCGAACAAAAAATCAAATGAAAATCATGATAAATTTCAAATCCAAAGATTTTCCATTTGATATTTTTGACCCCAACATCATCGGAGGCGAACTTTTTTGAGGATTTCGTGAATTTTTCTGGCGTCGACAATATTGAGAAGTATCGATCGAATTTTTATAGGATGAATCTGATTGTTTTCACTATTCATGACTCTCCATATGAGCACAAATTGTATAATTCACTTGGGCTCATGATACGACTCAGCGCTAAGAGCGTTGAAAAACTATAAATGAAATTGATTTGTTTGAAAATATGAACGGTCTGTTCATGAAATCAGATGTGGAATCATCTGCGACTGAAAGATAAACTTAAGTCACTATCTTCCATCGTTCAAGATAACCTCTTGTGAGGTATTCATGTTGAAAAGGGAAACATTCGCAATTGAATATTGAATAGAACGATTTTTCTGTGAATTGAAAAATCCACGATAAAATTGAAGTTATTATTTGTGAATGTCTAACAGAAAACAACTACTTCCCCGGCTAACGCCACGCTGGACATTGAACTACATCTGAGAGATATTCTGAAAGAACCCTTACTCAAAAGAAAAAATCCGAAATTGAAAATTTGCATTTTCATTCAGATAGTTATTCGATTTTCTATTCTCAATAAAGAAAAATCGTTCTATTCAATATTCAATTGAGAATGTTTCTCCTTTCAATATAAATGAAATCTTATATATTGAGAAATTTACGACTTTTAGTGAAAAATATCTGATTGACAGCCATGCATGATATAATCAGTCTTATAAACACTTTGCAGTAATTAATTCTTGTGTCAATGATGAGTTGGAAACAAATATAAATGATGCTATTTGAACAAATAAGCAGTGGCTATTACGCTATTTTTCAACTAATAGTAGTAAATACTATATCTGGACTAAGGAGCAAATGATATGACGATCGTGTCGTTAAAACATGAGTTGGAGGTTTATAATGCATTAACATAAAGTCGATTATGGTAGATGTATCTTCGAGCCCTAGGGAAGTAAGTGTATTTGGCTCAGGTGGTAGTGTGATCCCAGGATTAAACAATGTCTGGGGTGATACAGTTCTCATGTTGAATCACTCACAAAGTCTTGTTTGTCTTCTAGGCGACAATTAATAACTTTGCTATCCCTCTCACCAGTTTAATCAAACTTTCGTTTTTCTTATCATTTCATGTAAATTCGGTGCAAATATAGCGGAGGGACTATAGAAAGCCGTACTGTATATGTAAGCGTTTCGCGAATATACTCAGATATTGATTCGAATATGCTTGTAGAACGGTAATCCATTCCTATGGAATTTTTGTTTTTTAGTTCACCAATAACATTGAACCTCAATGGCTGTGACAGGATTTTCAAATGAAAAAAAAACTATGCATGTAGCTAGATGAATCAGTAATGCTTGATGAAATTTCATTGTCGATATATGACATTCTGAATAAAAAACGGCAGTGATTGTATCGACAGGTTTGTTTTCAATGTACGTTTCCTGTGGGTATTCAATTTTTTATAATATGTTTGTTTACAAGCTTTCATGTTTTTTCTATGATATTTTTTAATTGTGCGATATGAATCTAGCACATTTTGATAGTTAGATTTTTTTGTTAACCAATAAAATGCCTTCAATTGTCTACCAACAGCCTTGAGTTCCTGTGTTATCCTTTTATTCCCTGTAATTCGTGTATACTTTTCTATTTTAATCGAGGGACATCTAAAATCTGAAGCATATAGTAACAAACTGGGAAATCTTGGATATACCTCAAGTCACTTTCATAGAGAAATTGGTAGTTCTCACTGATTCGAAATTTCCATGAATAACATTTTTTGTATATTTGTTTTTATTTTTTATGGTAATCGACAAAATCAAATTGAAACATCAAACCATAGTGATCAGCGAGATTAAATTTTCAATTTTCTCATTGAATATGGTCATCTATATTCGAAGCGAAATAGTCAGTTTGAGAAACTGAAATGTTGCCTTTGACATTTGTTAAAATTCTGACCGGTTTATCATTTTTGTAGTACAATTGAAAGCTCTTCAGCAAATCGTTGAATAGATCTCTTTCTTTTTTCGCACAATTTTGCCTAATTGAGGTTGTCACAAACATATGATGATGTTTTTGGAATGTCTAGTGAAATGATCCAAAGTTTGCGACAATCTGATTATGAAAGTATCAATGGATCTAACAGAGTTTTTGTATTCATCAATAAGATAGTCATTGTTATTTTTGATAGGAAAACTGATACCACAATGTTCGATATTCATTTCATCCTCTTTACACCCAACACATTTCAAGTCTGTATAGTTAATATTTTGCTTAATGTTTTGTTGGTTTCTTTCTCCCCTTTTTTCTGCACCTCAGTCCAGTCTTCGGTAGGTTCACCTATCGATACATATTCAGATTTATCTATGATGGTATCTCCTGACGAATCCGAATTGAAGGACGAACTCTAGATATCGTTATCGTGAATGAATATAAGTTAATGATCTAATCAATATTGTTGTTTTTTAACACCTGGATCTCGTTTCTTCGATTAGTACTCTTGTGTGTTTTTGCGCTTCTTCTGCTATGAAAAACGCAGTATTTTACTTCTTTTGAGCTTCATTCCAATTTTCCATCTTCGAAACATCCTATCTAGCGATGAACTGGAGTAAGAAAATACATTATTTTCGAAAAAGGTTATACGAAAACTTCAAATCGAAGATTGGTATGGTAAGTATAGCTGAAAATTGGAAGAATTTCCACAGTATTTGAAAAGAAATAACCTGCGATAAAATTATATCATAATGGGGTCAAGGGCTATAAGCTACTAGTTCACCAGATATCTCAAGTTTCTCAACAGTAACTAGAAAATATCCAATTTGTAAAAGTACCAAACTGAAATCTTGCATTCAGATTCTTCACAAATGGAGCATAAAGAAACTGATTCAACTTGCATATTACCAGTTCCGGTCTCCATTCCAGTATAGAAAAATAACTTACATTCCACAGGAAAACATATATCAGTTCATTTTTGCCAACATCAGCACCTTAAACTTTCACAAAATCACTTGAGCTATACTGGCTTGGCTTAGGAAATGGAGAATCACATATTGCTTATACCTAGATGATTTTCTGATCATAAATAGAATGTCCATTATTAGCTCAGGCTTCATGACTAATCATGGAAAAAGTGCTTGACATCAAATAAAACCCAATATTTGATACTTTTCTTTGACATGAAAAAAACCTCGTTATAAGATGAAAAATGAGAGTTTATAGCACTATTGATAGATTTTTCGGTCTCTTGATATGAGATTGCTGTGTTTAACATAAAGAAGGTTGAAACAGTGAAAGCATTCACACTCTCAGGAAATAATAAAAACTTCAATTAGAAATTTTTGGTTTCCTGGTCAGTACACTCCATTTGGTGACAAAAGCTATTTCCATTCATTCCAAAAGATTCCATTTATAATTGGAACCACAACTTTGAACATTGTTCGTATCTACATGGAGGAAAAATCTATATTTTATGGGTTGTTCCTTGAGAAATTTCCAATAATATGTAATACCATGACCTGTTGTTTGAAATATTGCCTTCATACTTTAATAATCACTTCATTTTCAGGAGCCCAGATCGCGGAACTACCAGTTCAATCATGAATTTGCAAGAGCTATGAATGCGAACTCATCATTTTTGAAACTGAACTATTTCTCATTTGGCAAATACAACAGAACTGCGAAAGCTGCAAATATTGAATTTGATATATCCATGGACGTGAATAAGGAAAAAGATATAACCGTAAGGATACAATAATTCACCCTAGGATTTTCAATAAATCTTCCATGAATCATGGACTCAAATTCAAATTCAAACTTCTCAACAACAAAACTGAATTTTGTTTGTTAGCTATCGAATGTGAGAAAGTCTTAGAAATCAGTGAATATCCAAACAAAGACCTTTCTAGAAGTGAGATTGCTGATTCCCTAAACTGAAACTATACTTACCAACCTTCCATTAATTTAGAAGACAAGTCTCAAAAACAAAGCTTGAATAATATCTTGGGAAAAATCAAGAACAACAATTTGGTTGTCACCAAAGCAGATAAGGGCAAATGCCTAGTCATACTATACCACTTCTACTATATTAATAAAGACCTAGATTTCCTAAATTCCAACAATTTTTCAGAATTAACTTCAGACCCATTTCCTAAATTCATAAAGTACTTCTACACAGACAAAGATATAACTATGGAAACCATTACCCATTATCAAAGCAAAAAAAGATCCTATTGATGCCAATGGACCCTAGAACTCCACTTTTGTATGGCTCACCTGAAATTCATAAAGATAATTGCTTTGTCAGACCTCAATTCTCCATTCTCCAGACTAGCCTGCTGGTTGAATGCTCCCATCAGAGAACTGACCGATTTTTCCAATCCACACTCACTTAAGAACTCTAAAAATCTCACTTATAAAATTTCTCAAGTTTATATTCCTGACAATTCAATTTTGGTTTCATGTGATCTGGTCAACCTCTTTCCCAGCATTAAACTAGTTAGAAATCACCTTCTCGATTCCAAATTCCAAAGTATTTATTTAGCTATTCTGTATTAACATTGCATGTCCTTAACCTAATCACTAACTTAATTCTACATATATACAGTTTACAGACTGAGAAGTTGTTCGCGCAACCCTCAGTCCGGAGAGAACCGAACCATCCCTCCGGAGCACCGTTTCCGGGGCTCCAAGCGAATGCCTCGGCCCCAGGCCTGGCTGATACCTACGTACAGACGGGAAAAGGAGTCCATCTCAGCAGATTTTGGAGCTGTTTCTCTTGAGCATTCGGAAAGTCCATGTTAATTTTTCAGTTTAATTTTCAGTCTCCCGCTTCCGCTTATACTGAGTTGTTAAATAAAGTTAGATTTATTATGAATGAATTAGATTTGAGTTTGTGGTTTTTGTGGATATTCTCGATTCCGGAGTAGACCTGTTTCATTGCCCTAACCTATGCTACCTATTAGATACCGTTCTGTAACGAAATTCTTCAGAATTCAAGGATGTTTTCTTTTGACAAAACCATGGTTTGGCCATGGGTTGCAATCTCTCCCCCCTATTGGCTGAGATCTTTCTCCATGATTTAGAAAAGCTTTTTCCCAATTTTCAATATTACCATAAAATCATTTTCTACCATTGGTATGCTGACGACGCATTTTGTTATTCAACGGTAGCAATGAGGAACTAGATTCGCTACTAACATTTCCCAACTCATAACATGAGTGCATTGAGTTCCCTATGGAAAAAGAATGAGATGCCTCTTCGCCCTTCCTAGACTGACTGATTGTGAAAACTAATCACAAGTTCGAATTTTCGATTTACAGAAAACCTACACACACCGATAAGGTAATACCTTATACCTCTTGCCATCCCGTCTCACACGAACTAGCTTTTTTAATGCACTATTCCATATACTTTGTTCGATCCCCATGAACACACCAAATTTCTTCAATGAACTGAACATTATCAAACAAATAGGTTGGAATAACGATTTCCCTTCTCACCTGATTGAAAGAATTCGCCACAGACACATGGCTTAGTCCATTAATCAAAACCTTTTCAACCCAAACTCACCTACACGTCATTGCTCTATACCCTTCATAGGTAAAGTTTCCCAATATATAAAAAACATCTTTCAACGCCATGGTGATGATTTGAACATTAGCTTTCACACGATGAATTGCTTGTCTAAAAAACTAGACCAAAGACAAAGCCAATCCTTTAGACTATTCTGGTATATCCGAAATAATTTTTTCTAAACCATCGTGCAATGCCAAATATATCGGCCGAAGTGGCAGGAAAATAAGTACTTGAGTCAGAGAACACACAAAAATCATAGACTCATATAAAGAAAAATTAACAACCCACCCATTTGAATCAATCAATTCTTGCAGTCATTAGCCAACCATGTGGTTAACTCCAACTACTACTTTGATCCCGGTAAAGATATCAGAATCCTTCACAGTGCTAATAAGAATTCTCTAATGAATTGTGTAGACATTTTCGAAATAAATTCTTCCTTGAAAGACCCCTCTACAACTTCTTTGAATGAACAGATTAAATTTGACTGCATTCAATTCTATGATTCTTCAAACTTCTAGTCGAAGTTAACATCCACAGTTTGGTATTCCTCCTTCACCTTTCATTCCACCCTACATATTAGTTTTAGTCCCATAATAAAAGATGTCACCCTCTCTTGTTATTCACTTACTAGAGGTTCAACAAATGTACACTAGATGGCCGTACTGTACCTAAGAACGCTTACTTTTCTCCTCTGTTTCCTTCTGTCAATGGTCAGTCATCATTTAGACATAAAAATATAAAAATGTTGAGCTCATTCGAAATGCCAATACAAACGATTACCAGGAGTATTATTGTTTTATCCCAATTACGGGTCAAAATGGTTCAAAGAGAGTATTTAGCATTGAATATATTGGGGTACTCCTGTCACATCGCAAAACAATCCTCATTTCGCGATTCTGTAGTTTCTGTAGTGTTCTCACTTTATTTGAATCAGTTGTGTACAGAAGAGTAGGACAATATTCGCAATGTGGTTGAATGATAGTCATATATACTGTATAGTTGAGTGCTGAGAGACTCTTGCAAAAAAATGAAATTGCTTGAAAAAAAAAATCTGTATGTAATCAAAATGGTTATTCAGTGATGAATGGTTGTCTCACATGAATCCTAAGTATTTAACAAGCTTAATTTGTCATTTTCTATCTTCATTTCAATTCAATTTGAATCTAATTATCTGTATTCATTCGGTGTAGTGAGTATCATTGCCTTTGTTTTGTTAATATTTAGTTTGATTCAGTAGTTTTTGAGTATGTAGCAATATTATATAATGCTTTATTCATTTTTTGAATAGTTTCATCTAGATCTGTATCAATAACCGATTCTAGGGCATCATCAGCAGAATAATGTTCATAATCACCATTCACTGATTGCTGATATCATTAATGTAGATTAAGAATAGCAATGGCCCTGTAATACTTCCCTGAGGAACGCCATGGTCTACGCCCATTTCTGTTGAAACATAATCATTAATTTTGGTTACCTGTTTCCTACCTGTAAGGTGGTCACTAATCCAATCAAGTACTTTTTCTTATATGCCGATTTTTTTTTAAAATTTTTGATTGATATTTCACGATTAACAGTTTTAAACGCACGTTTTTGATCTCACAGTGTACATGCCTCCACACATTTTATCTTCCTTCACTAACAGTGAGCTGAAGTGCGGATTCACATTGATGGTTGGACCTAAAACCAGATTGGTTTATGAAGAGTGTGTTTTTTTTTTATTTAAATACTCCAACAACTGTTGATAAACTACTTATTCTAACAGTTTTTCAGCACATGGTTAAGTAATAATTGGACGGTATTCATCAGTTTTTTTCTGTGTTGAAATTTTTTTCGATAGGCCTAACTGTACTGGTTTTTGAATCATCTGGAAAACTACCATTTTGTAAAGAAATATTCACAAAATGACACCACACATGTCCAATTACTTCGAAGCTACTCTTAGTAATTTTGCTCGATAGTGCATCTACTTGTGATCCTTTGTTTGTTAAATTGGATACAATTACTTTCAATTCTTGAAGAGTTAGTATTTTGAATTCACTGAAACCTTCTTCATCAAAGTACTCAATGTGACAGGTAAACCCGACATCTTCAATACCAGAAATAATGTCTCCAATACCTTTCACAAAAAATGAATGAAAACAATAAGCTAATTCCCGTTTTTCTCAAATGAGAACTTTTTGATAATTAAGTTCAAATTGAATATTATTAGCGAAATAACTAGTGAACTGTTTTGAATTGATGAAATTTTTTTAGAGTTTTCCACATTAAACGTGGGTTATGTTTGTTACTGTCAATCTAATTAATATAAAATTGACTTTTCTTTACCTCAATAATATTTACAGGATTACGTTTATTTTTATAATTTTGCCAATTAACATCATTAGCATTTCTTTGGAGGAGAGGGAATAGAGGAATTTCAGGAAGATCAAGGGAGGGTTATGGGGGAGCTGGCATCACAATATAGATCGTGGGCGGGGCCTGGCGGGTTATTGGGGCTGGTAGTACATTTATTTTTGGTCGGCAGGTGGCCAGTTCTTCGGCCAGGATTCTAGAGGCTGTCATACTTTTGGGCTTTTTGGTCTGCCACTTCAGGCCTTTTCGTCGTGGGGTATGTAGTAGGGTAGATGGCAGAGTTCCTCACGTTTTGACATGGTCGGGCTGGAATGGAAGCAACGGTTATACAGGTAAAGGTTCCGCACCATAGGCCGGACGTAGATCCTCGACGTGGACTCGGAGGAGTCGTTTGCCCGCTCGATTTTTTAGGTTATGAACTACTGGAGATAGAACCTATGTTATTACGTAAGGGCCGAAGTACTTAGGGACAAGTTTCGCGGCATAATCCTTCCCGGCTGACGACAGGTGATGCTCTCTTTTCATTACTTGCATCTTGATCGGTCCGTGTGACTGGTAACCTTAGGTTAACCGGCTTCTCCCTCATCTTCTTGTACAGGCGGCACCAAAAGTCGGTACATTGCGTTCGGAACCTCCAATTCTAGTTCAAGAACGCTGAAGAATATCCTGTCTGGCGGTATCGATCGCAAACAGCAGTTCGGCGAGATGGGAGTCCCATTTGAGGGTGGCCTGATCACAGATCTGAGCGATCATGGTTTTCAGGGTCTTGTTGGCTCTCTCCTCGGGGTTGGCTTGCGGCGTGTATGGCGGTGTTCTACAGCAGTGAGTGATTCCAAACTCCTTCAGCATATCCTCAAACATATGTCCCGAAAACTAGGTTTCGTTGTCACTGAGGACCAATTCAGGGCATCCAAAGCGGGTAATGATCACTTCATAGAGAGCTTGGGTGACGACCTTGGCAGTAGCCTTACGGATAGGCCGACACTGAACCCATTTCGTGAATCGTTCTTGGAACACGACGAAAATGTATTCCCCGGGTGGATCGGAGTAGAGGGCCAACTAGATCTATCATGACGCTTTTCCAGGGCTGAAGATTAGGTGATGGTTGCATTTTACCTGCCGGTTTCATCTGAGGCGGCTTATATCACTGGCAGGAGTTGCATCTTCGGACGTACTTGGAGACATCACGGAACATGCCTAGCCTGTAATGGCGAGCGGTTATTCTTGCTATCGTTTTGGCGATTCCCATATGGCTGGCGGTGGGTGCGTCGTGTATCTCACGCAGTATTTTGCCCCTTCTCGGCTTGGGAACACACAATTTCCATTGGTTGGAATGTTCTGGTTCCGTGAGGTCGTTGGAGTCCCAGAAATGGCGGTACAAGCGGTCTTCATGGATACAATAGTCTGTAAACGTCTCAGGACTCCGTTGCACCTTTCTCCTCCTTGTTGTACCAGGCACATACGGCTACCGGTTCGACGGCAGGTACTTTTTCGGCCTGTTCTCCTAGCTTTTCGCCTCGTGGGTCTCTCGATAAGGCATCTGCCTTCTTATTCAGCCCTACCCGACGGTACTGGACTTCAAAGTCATATTTCTGCAGGAACATACTCCATCGAGCGAGACGTCCTGCAGGACTCTTGATGAGGTGGAGCCAACGTAGAGACTGGTTGTCGGTGATCACGGTAGGATGGTATCCTTCCAGATAGTGGCGTAGTTTCTCGATTCCCCATACGATAGCTGGGCACTCCTTTTCTGTCACGCAATATGCCTTCTCTGCGCCGGTTAGAGTTCGACTGGCATATGCGATGACTTTTTCCTAGTCACCAGCAGTCTGGAGCACTCTTAAGCCCTGGTCAGAGGCGTCTGTCTGCATGGTGAACGGCTTATCGAAGTCAGGGCAGGCGTGGACGGGGGTTTCTTATGGCAAGCATTCAGCTTCTGGAAAGCTTTCTCTTGTGCCGGTGCCCAGTGCCAGCAGCGGTTTTTTTTCAATAGCTGATATAAGGGTGCTGCTACTTCGGAGAATACCGGCACAAATCGTCGGTACCATGAGGCCATTCCGAGGAAACGTCTCTGTCCTCGAACGTTGGTAGGCGCGGTCAGTTCCACCATGTAGCCCACTTTTTTGGGGTCCGTTCGGATGCCTTCTGACGTCACTGGGTGACCAAGATATTTGAGCGATCTCCTGCTCAACTGGCACTTCTCTGGATTGACTCGCAAGTTAGCATCACGAAGGCGACGGATCACTTCCTGCAGATTAGCGAGATGATCTCCAAACGTACTTTCTAGTACGATGATCTCGTTCAGATATGTGGTCCGATTATGTTGTCCATCAGGCGTTGAAATATCGCAGGAGTGGCGTGGAGACCGAATGGCATAACTCGGAATCGAAAGGGGCCTCGGCCAAGTACAGTGAAGGCGGTCACCGGTTTACTATCTTCGGATAGGGTGACCTGCCAGTATCCTTGTAGAATTGTACCTAGACGAAAGTCGATGCAGAATTTCGGCTTGCCATCCTTCTTCCGCACGATGACTTCAGGCGAGCTCCATGGGCTCTCGGAGGGATCTATGATATTCTCCTGTAGCATCCGGTCAACTTCGATACTTATCACTTCCTGCTTTCTGGGGTTCTGTGGGCAGTACCGCTGTTTTATCGGCTCTGGTTCAGGAGACGGATCCTATGCTCCAATAACGGTGTTACTTCAATTCTTTCTGCAGGAAGGTTTCCAAATGGTTTTCTTCGAATCGAGTAAGGGTCAGGGGCGACCTTGGCTCAGTATCTTCAATGGGAAGACACGGTACGGGTCGAGCTTCCATTGCAACGGGTTGGTTCTTTACCAAGATTTGTCCACTACCTAGGTCGAATCCAAAAGACTCTTCGGAACGGTGTTCTCCAAATCGGATCCCCGCATAATACGTTGCAGGGACGGTTACGGTTTTTCCATTGGCCAGTCGGGCAGAACTCGTAGCAGTTCGGGTTTTCGGTAGTCCTAGCAGATTCCACTGCCTGACTATCCTGTCGCCTACATAGGAGATTGAGGCACCTGTTTCAATCAGCGCTTCAGCAGTGCCTCGATGAATCTTGTCGTAAAGATGCGGTCTGGCGTCGCTGCATGTGCCTCAAGTCATGGCAGCGCCCTAGTAGTTTTCCGGCCGTGGGCACGGCAATCACTCCGTCTCGCTTGCATTGCTTGAAGGGGATAGGCATAAGCTCCTAAAATGCCCTGTTTGCCCGCATCGCCAACATTCTTGGTTTGTTTTGATGGGGCGTCGGTGCTGGCCTCTATTGTGTTCGATTGACTAACTGGTTTTCTTGGTGACGGCGTGGCTACTCGTGCGGAGAGCCTGGTATGGGGTGGTAGGCGGGAAAAACGCTGGTCGCTGAGCCTGATCGATTTCTGCACTTGGAAGCTCATCCTCTCTAGCAGCTTTGGCAAACCTCTAGAAGTCGTTGAAGTCCGTCCTCCTCATTTCACGCCGAAATTCTGGGTGGAGGTTCTGGTATAGTCCAGTGAAATTCCACCATGGCGGCGAATCAGGGTCTGCAAGTCGGTGATGTATGCGGCCGTGCTCTTCCTCGGACTGCGTGTTCTTCTGCTGATAGCTATGGCTGCTTCCAGATCGATGCGTAGTTGACTGGAAAGAAGAAGTCCTGGATGGCGGTGCAAAACTTCTTCCATCTTGGCCAGCATGCCCTGTTGTTTCTAAACCAGAGGGCAGGCGTTCCTCCCATCATTTTGGGCATAGCCTGCAGTAGGCAGTCTGGTGATGCCTTGGAACTCTTGAATCTCTTCTAGTCTTTCGAGAAATCGGCGGGGTCAGTGGTCCCATCAAAGGTCACTCGCCAGTCCTCCACTCTCAGTGAGGCCATCCCTACACTCGTGATATGCAGCAGTGGGGCGGCCTGTGCTCTCACGGGGGTCCCTGTGAGCACGTTGTTCATGATCGGATTTCCGGTGCTCGTCACCGTGATCGTGGGTACTAGTGGAGGCTGTGCGGTGGTCGTAGCAACTCCGGTTTTTGTCGTCGGGAACGAGATCGGTATCTAGGTCCTTTTCGCGTAGCTGGTATACCCATCCGAAGCGGATGCCGCGGTTGGGTTTCCTTGGGGAACTTTGATCAGCACTTGGAAGTCGCACGTCTCATTCGTGTCACGGTCGGATCTCAACTTTCAGCTCGCACGTCTTACTCCTTTCACGGTCGGAACTAAACTTCCAGCTCGCATGTCTCACTCCTTTCAAGGTCGGAACTCAACTCCTTGTCTGGTGCTCGTACCTTGAGAACTGAACTTCTTGTCGATGAACGGATGGTGGAGATAACTGCTGCGTAATCGATAACCTATCGAAGGAGGTATCGCACGGACGCGTAGCTTTCTTTTGAGCCGAGTTTGACAATCTGTCAAAATGACAGGTCAGTGGCCTTCAACGGAGTTTGGTTTTATAACCTCTGAGGAACTAGTTTCGATGATTTTCAATAGCTTTCATCATACGGGCTTGCTTTCTTTCTCTTTCACGGTTAGCGTGAACGGCAAATGGATGACGGTAATCGATTCTACACCCCCGAAAACCTATTGAACGAGGGGTCACTCAGTACTTTGACTTTCTTTTGAGTCGATGTTGAGTATCTGTCAAAGTGACAGGTCTGCCGATCTTGGTGTATTTCGATACTGTAGACCCAACGGAACTTTTTTCAACGGTCTATGAGCTTCGGATCATTCGATCAACTCGGATGCGCATTGAGACCCATTTTCTCATATCAGGGGTCTCGGTATACTATGAAAACGGTCCCTGCTCGAGCGCCAAATTTGTAAGGGGTATTTTCCTTCTACAGGCAAACTTTGGCGCCTCTCACTAGTTGCGGATTTACCTCGGGCGTCACCTGCTACTATAGTGGGAAGGACACTTCGCCAAGCAGCCTCAGTGGAGAAAATAAAACACTCCAGAGGTCACTATAGTAATAAAAAGACTCAACGAGGCCAGAAAAGCAGACTTTACTTGCTCTTGACTGGATTAACTAACTAACTATATATATATCAGAAATAATGAAACAATATTCAAAATAACGCTCTGATGAATTTAACTGTTGACTTCCCATTTTTTTTTTATTTCTCGCGGTGGGGTGATGTTCGATTTTTTTCAAATAGACTGATAAATAAAAAAGCAAGCTTTCAAATGCTTTTTGCAAATTTCAGTTCCAGCCGGTACAGGAGTACGTTGAGCCACATTTACTGTGTAAGGTGGGATCGAAAGAAACAACATGTTTAGTTCCGGACTAAAATTCGACGGACACGAACTTCGGGATGAGGTTATTTTGGAATAAAACATTGATAAACCATGTTTAGTGCTGTACGAAGTCAATTTGATTGGTCAATTCAACAATCAATTTACCGATCAATTGACCCAGTGAGAGATTTGACCCCAGTCAATTGAGCGGACCTGCACCAAACGCGTCCTAGTTATAGCTTGGGTGAGCGGCCATTTCGGATGGTAACGCCCAGGAAAAAAATTAAACATACGTAGCGCTAGACTGGGAAATGGTTTGATTTTTTTGTTGTGGTACTTCCTGCCGAATTACGTTATAATCCATCAGATAAGATTTGAATAATCGTATGGCGAATTGATTCGTTCAAAATATAAACAGGATGTTTATAAAATCAGATGTGGAATCATCTGCGACTGAAAGATGAACTTTAGTCACTATCTTCCAAGTTTTGAAATTTGACGTTTTTTTATTTTTGTGAGATATTTTTTGGAGAAAGGATTTTGACTGTTCTGGATACAGTTTCTCAAGGTCTCACAAATGACATATCGCAAGTCAAGTTCCGTGCGCTATAGTTCCTCTCATTTTTTAATAGTAACGCTTCCGTTTGACATATGACAGTCTCCATACCAAATTACAGCTCGATTGGTCAAACGGTTCGACAGTTATCGTGGAAGATTACAGACAGACAGACAGACATACTCCACTTTGGAAATGGTCACAATCGTCTCGGGGGACCTCAAAACGGATATTTTTTTTTTCGCACGAATACATCACTTGACCACTGGGAGTGCCGGTCAAATAAAAGCTTTGATTTCGTCGATTCCCTTGATTTTGATTCAAAACTTGTATATATTCCCAATTTCATTCCGTATGAGCCAAAACCCACTTTCATCCGTTGAGAAAATATGGAGTTCTGCTCAATATGGCCCTAAGAAGAAAGACTCAATGATTTTCTGCAGCATATCATCAAGCGAAATATTTGGCTTGGCCAACGTTATGAGAAATTCCATATTACGATGAAGAATCAGTTGAATTTCCGCTAGTTGATTCCGTTCTTTCAACTCTGCATGTGAATTCTAATATTATGCAGCGATATGTCAAGCAATTCAAATCTGAATTGTTTTTGGACATTCTATAGATATTACAGAATCTCCACAATGATGGATTCAATAATTGAAATAAATTTGCAAAACTGTTATTTTTTTGTCTGTCCCAGACTACCTTATAAGGCAAGCTGATATCTGAGGTCTACTTGAAATTGATAATTGTTTTTGTTCATGAAAAATCAAGAAATAAATTAATGAATGGGAAGGGGGGTTCTGCTACGAGTGAATTTTCCATATCATCTGAAAAGGTCTGGTCAACATATACTTGGATTTGGAGCTTTGAAAATAATCTCCTAAGAACATGGTATACTCAACAAGGCTAAGAACATGGTATACTCAACAAGGCCACGTTGTTTCCAACCAAGCTTTCCTCCCTTTTCATACTGTTATGTGATTCTATAAAAAACAATTGAGAATAGAATTCATTCGAAAATGAAACTGATATCTGAATAATAAACTTAAAATTCAGTGTTCACATAAATTGACAAAAACGAACAAAACACCCAAGAATTGTTTTTCATGAAAACTAGGCGATGTCAAGTACTTTATTCAAATGATGATCATGAGTTGCACGAAAACATCAGATGATGTTGTTGAGAGCTACAATTGCTCTGTATTCAGTTTTACTTCATTGTCTCCGTACGATTCGAATACTATGGATATAGTTCCATAAATTGGCTGAAATACGTTACAGTTGGCAGAAAAAGAAGCACAACTCCATGAGGAGTTACTGCATCGATAATTTCTGCAACAAGATTTGATAAGACACCATAATTTATTTATATAAAATAATGGGAGAATCACTTGACTCCAAGCATTTCTACACCCACTAATAGGAACATTTCCAGCATGTCCTTTTTCGATCAAATGAATCTCTAAGACCTGCTGAGATTTGTGGAGGGTGGGTCAAAATCGTTTCTCGTCTATATTTGAAATTCTGTTGTCGGATTTAAAGAACGTCAAACATATCATTACTTGTTTTAGTAGTAAGTTAGCGTTAACTAGTAATCTGTTGAATTTGACAGCTCGTCCAGGCAAGTCTTCACTTGCGAAGAGTACATCTATTTTCATGGCAGTACTTATAACCGAGTGTTCTATTACTCTTCATATTGAAGGCATAATGACATCCATAAGTATGGAATATGTCGCTTGCTGAACCATTGAAAATGCAAAACGACCAAGTTTTGAGGTTGATACACAGTTCTTGAAGTGATTTCTCTCAAGGCTTAGTGAGCTATGTTGAGGTTCTTTGATACAAACCTCTTGGACATATCATCCGCAGAGCTTTCGCTATTTTCTGAAAAGAGCAAAAGTTGTGTTGGACAGACTTAGTTGAAGAATTGTAGGTGGAATATGAAGTGTGTGATTCTGATTTTTGTTGCACTCTCAGTGTTTTTCAATATAACGTGTTGGATTTTCCAATTTTCAGATACTTATGGGTTTCTCCATTTTCAAATCCAATCAGTACAGAAGAACCCCAATCGTAATTCCTGCGAAAATATGCCAAATCCGAGGCACGGAGCAGTTTGACATACCAAATATTATGGGTAATTCTTCAGCTGGAATGTGCCCCATTTCCAAGGTGAGTATGAATACAATAAAAGTGCCTAAACATATCGAATATTGTGTGAAAATAGAATTGTATAATGATATGATTGGTTTTATATGAGTAACAATACTTTCAATGGTTTCTATCAAAGTAATAGTTTCTTTCCATAAGAGGGTCATATTATACAATTGTTGAAACCAAATTGCAAACATTCCATCAACTACTTAAAATTCTGTAACATTTATTTTGCCTTTCATGTTTTTCTGGTACTATCAGACACCCATTATATCATTGGGGCAACCAAAAACATCCCATTTTGAAGTTTATATATAAATATTCATATAAATATTCATATATATATATATATATATATATATTGTTATGTTATGAAGGACCAATAATATATTTTAAAACGAAAAAAGAAATAATTTCATAAAAAACCCACAAAAATAATAATAACTTAATAGTTAGTAGTTCATGAGATTTTGTTTTACATTTTTCTGAGATTCTATTTCCTTTATGAAGCCTCTGTATAATATTGATAGGTAAAAACATGCAAATACTATAATGCAATCATTTTCATACATTGTCAAAATGATAACATCCTATAATTGTTCAAAATACAACAAAAAGTCGAGATTCACAAAATCATTCTGAATTAAATGTGATCAACAAAATTATAAGCTTGAAACATACAGTATATGAAATTGTATCTAACTAAAAATAGCCAATGGGAGAACAACAAACTTCTTGATGACAATAGCCAATCAGGGAACAGTATGGTCAGATGTAAGATTTGAAATTGTGGAAAAATAAGAACTAAGAAATATCAAAGACAATTATCATCAAATATTGTATATAGTTTTTAAGAAAGGTAAAATATTTTAGTTCATAAGTTTTTTCAAATAACCCCAAAAGAGTGATAATGTGATAAGAAAGTGCGCGAGTTTGAAAATTCAAATAATATGGACAAAACAGAAATGGTATCCAGTGAATGAAAAAACAAAGCCAGAAGGAGATTAAAAAAAAAATTTAAAAGGACGCACGTACCAAAACTTTAGGGGAAAGATAATTCAAGATTTTCACCAATACAAGGTAGTTTGTCTATAAGAAACTAACCTATTCAACCTTCAAGAGAATTTCGATAAAAATAAATAGGAGAAAACAAGAATACTTTTTATGTACTCCACATAAAACTGTTTGCAAGCTGATTTCTGGCATTTGTATGGTTCCTTTTGTAATGGAGAGTTCCTGAGAGCAGTAGATTGAAAAATGATTTCAGATTCTTGGCGTGTATTGTAACAGCGACAGTTCCAGCTCAAGGTATAAACTTTTCTAGTGCACATCACAGAATGAATAACCTTACAACATAACTCGTATCGTATCTGAAGAACTCTATTTTATTTTGATATTGAACTATAAAAGAATTCTTCCAACCTCTAAGAAAAAGTGAGGTTACGTATACTTTATCCATCACTGTTTCTCATTATTGTCTATAAAAATCTGTCTGATTATAGTATAAGTTATCTATCGTAGGCCAGGTAAATATAAGTTTTCCTGAATAAAGGAAATAATTGTTTTTCGATACTTTCTAGTTTATTTTCCACAATGATATGATCATATTTCTCTGATAAACACTGAATTAGAATTATTCAAGTTTGACATCAAGACCAGGGCAGTGACTCTATTGCCAGGACCGGCTATCTGAGACAAAAGGCGTACCAACTGAGTTAAGTCGTGGTAACAAAGGGTAATAACAATTGGCAGCAACGTGACGAGAAAACAGTGACGTTAGCTAGCAATTATTATTACATTACAATATATTATACAGGGTGAAAATAATTATCATAACATTTGGCTCTCAACGAAGGACGAAAATAATTAACAATCACATATCATATCAATTGATACCCCAAATCGGGACAAAATTAAATTAATTGTTTTTTAGCAATTATCATTGGTATAACAATTCGTACCCAAAGCGAAACAAAGATTAACAACAATATTGTTTTAGCAATTGTTAATAATATAAAAAATGGCGCACAAAACGTGGGGGAAAAGGCAAAAAAGGCAAGTAAAGGCAATATATTATTTCTTAATATTTATCGCAACACTGTGCGAACATTAGCAATTGGCATCTCAACGTGTAAGGCTAGATATTGGTGAATAAAAAAATTGTTGATATTTTGGAAATGTTGCATTGACATATTTGTATGTGTTGAAAGAATGGATTTGACAGAGAGTGAGTTTCAACTATTAATGGATTTCTTAGTAAGAATGGATGAGAAAATACATGAAAACCATGATAGAATGATGGAAAATATGAACAGAATGACAGATAGAATAATAGAAAATATGGGAAAATGTTTCAAAGAAAGCAGTGAAGGAATATGTAAACCATTAGAAACAAGTAGTGAGCAAAATAAAATTAAGGGAGTAGTTATACAGAAAACAGATGATAGTAAACATTTATTAGAACAAGATGATGAACAGATACCAAATATAAAAATAAATACTGATGACAAAAATAATGAGTTAATAGATAATATAAACGTGAATAATGAACATTTTGAGATTAAAAAGAGAAAAATAAATAATAAAGTTAAAATAATGAAAATATATGACATAATAATGGCAAAGATGAATATTGAAATGCAAAAAGGTGACACAAATGAAAAAATAATTATAATGAAAATGAATTATTCGTATGGCTAACAAAAATTTAAAAGAAAAAGGAAAATAAATAAAAAAATAATAATAAAAATGAATGACATGTACGTGGCTAACAAAACATTTGAATTGAAAAAGGGGAACATGAATAAAAAAATAATAATAATGAAAATGAATGATATAAGCATGGTTTATAAAAATTTTGAAATGAAAGAAAGTAAAATAAATTGCTTATTCTGGGGGGTTTGAACAATGAAATGAAAACAATGAATTTCCCAGTTAACTTCTTTATTTTAAACTCAGTGTTTACAAGGAACATTCGATCGGAACTGCCGTTTCCCACAATAGCAGGTGTGGAAACAAACGACCTATATAAAAAGTCTACCTAAGAAATACATAAAGTAGCGATGCGCGGTACAGTCATGAAAAAAAACATATTGGAATTACATACACAACACTCTCCCCTCGCTAAATGAAGAATATAAAGATAATTTCAATCACCTAAATTACATAATAAAAATATATTCGGTAATGAACCTGATTATTTATAAATTAATCTGTCCGGAGGCTTGACATTACGTTTTGGCCTCACCGTATTTGTAATAGATTCACCTGCTGAATCGAAGGTTTCGGAATTAGGGTTCGACGTTTTTTGTTGATATTTTTCAGGTGAACCCGAGCAGCTTGGTTCAGCGGTTTCTGTTTTTGTTTCGTTTTGTTCTGCACTTTCATTATCGACGATGGGTATACGACATTTAACATGTAATTTCAAGATCTGATTTGTATGACGTTTCCATGTACGATTAATATCGGGTACAGAAACTAGATAAGTACATTTTCCGATAATTATTTTGATGATCGCAGGTATCCATGTAACTCTGTTTGTTAATCGATTATCTTTTACAATAATGTTTTCGTTAACTTTAAATGTCGACCTTTCCTTACCCCTAAAATGTTCAATTTGTATTGCTTGTTTCCTAATTTCATCTACTGGGGGTTTAAGCAAAGCGAATCGTAAATTGCGTCCGAACATTAACATCGAGGGAGAAACACCTGTTATAGAATGAGCAGACGTTCTGTAATCGAATAGAAAATTGTTTAACGTTGAAGAAATATCAATATTTCTATTATTGCCAAGGGCATTCTTCAAAGAATTTTGAATTTTTTACAATTTTTACCGTTACCTCAGCTGCACCGTTCGACTGCGGATTGAAAGGAGGTGATGTTATATGTGTAACATCGTACTTACTTAAAAATGTCTAGAATTCCGAACTTGTGAAGTTTCGGGCATTGTCAATATTTGGGTATTCCAAATCGGGAAAATGTGGAGTAAAGTGCTTTTATTGTAAAACTTGAGGTCATTGTTTTTGTAGGGAATACCTCAATCCATTTAGAATGCGCGTCTAGCACAATTAAATAGTAGTGATTCAAGAATGGTCCAAAATAATCGATATGTATTCTGTAAAAAATTTCTTCAGGCCATTTCCAAGGAATTAATGTATGTTTTGGAGGACTGGCCTTATTGAGTGAACAATTTTGACATGATTTGGACAACCTTTCGATATCGTCATTGATTCCAGGCCAATAAAAATGATTACGAGCAATGCTTTTCATCTTGACACCTAAGTCAGACGAATGAAGCTGTGCCAATATGCGCTTTTTTTGTCCGTCCGGTATTACAATTCGATGATTCCAAAGTAAAATGTTATTTTCAATTGAAAGTTCATGTCTAATTGGATAGAATTGTTTGAATTTCGCGCTATTCTTTGAACTTTTAGGCCAACCAAATCTAACGTATTTGATAACCTTTTGTAAGCTCGAAATGAACAGTTTCTAATCCATTTTCAGAAAAATAGTTGAAATAATCAACATCAACAGATTTCCACTCATTTTCACCATCACTAGGTATAGGTAAACGTGAAAGAAAATCTGCGTTATTTTCTGCGGACTTTACATATTCAATTTTATAGCGATAATTGCAAAGGATTACTGCCCAGCGACGTAACCTATTCGCTGAATATTGCGGTATACCTTTTTCTGGATTGAAAATTGCCATCAAGGGCTTATTGTCAGTTACCAAGGTGAATTCTCTATTGTATAAGTACTGATTGAACTTGCATAAGGCATAAATTATACTGAGACCTTCTCCCTCAATCTGGCTATAACCTTTTTCAGCATCTGAGAGCGTACGGCTCGCATATGCTATAGGTTTCTCCACTTTATTCGGTAAAACATGACTAATTTCACATCCAATACCATAAGGACTTGCGTCAGTTGTAAGTTTCCACTCATAGTCCGGATTATAATGCGTTAATACACTTGCTGACATTAATAAATCTTTAATCTTTCTGAATGCTGAATAACACTCACGACTCCAAATGAATTGTCTATCTTTTTTAAGCAAGCTATATAATGGACTCAGCACTGTTGCAAGGTTGATAATGAATTTACCATAATAATTTATCATTCCAAGTATGGATTTCAATTGAGTGACGTTTTCAGGAACTGGAGCATTCTCTATCGCAAGAAGTTTGTCTTGAGACGTATGCAAACCGTCCTTATTGATTACATAACCCAAGTATTGTACTTCGGACTGATGAAAACTACATTTATCGACACCGACTTTCAAACCAGCTTCTTGTAAACGATCAAGAACCTTTCCGAGTCGCAAATTATACTCCATATTATTTTCCACGGGGTTTACTTGTGGCGTGTATGGCGGTGTTCTACGGTGGTGGATTCCAAGTTCCTTCAGCATATCCTCGAACAGGTGCCCTGTGAATTGGGTTCCGTTGTCGCTGAGGACTACTTTCGGACATCCAAAGCGGGTAATGATCTCCTCGTAGAGAGCTTGGGTGACGGCCTTGGCGGTAGCCTTGCGGATAGGCCAACACTCAACCCATTTCGTGAATCGGTCTTGGAACACGACCAGGAACGTATTTCCCCGGGTAGAGCGGGGTAACGGGCCAACCAGGTCTGTACTGACGCATGCCCAGGGTTGGCGGTTAGTCGAGGGTTGCATTTTGCCGGCTGGTTTCATCTGTGACGGCTTGATTCTCTGGCAGGAATCACAACTCCGGACATACTTGGCTTCGTCGCGGCACATGCCTGGCCAGTAATAGCGAGCGGCAATCCTGGCTATTGTCTTGGTAATGCCCATATGGCCGGCGGTGGGTGCATCGTGCATCTCCTGCATTATATTGACCCTTGTCGGCTTAGGGACACACATTTTCCATGGGTTAGACAGTTCTGGCTCTGTCAGGTCGTTGGAGTCCAAGGAATGGCGGTACAAGCGATCTTCTTGGATACAATAGTCTGGAAACATCTCAGGACTTCGTTGTACTTCCTCTTTCTTTTTGTCGTACCATGTGCAGACGGCTACTGGTTCGACGGCGGTCATCTCTTCGACATGTTCTCCTGTCTCCATGCCTAGTGGATCTCTTGATAGAGCATCTACCACTTTATTCAGCCCTCCTCGGCGGTACTTGACCTCAAAGTCATATTGCTGTAGGAATATGCTCAAGCGGGCGAGGCGTCCTGCGGGGCTTTTGATGGAATGCAGCCAGCGGAGAGACTGATGGTCGGTATGACCGTGAAGTGGTATCCTTCAAGTAAGGGCGTAGCTTCTCGATTCCCCATACAATCGCTAGGCATTCCTTTTCGGTCACGGAATAGGCCTTCTCTGCGGAGGTTAAGGATCGGCTAGCATACGCGATGACGTGTTCGTTGTCCTCTGTGGCCTGCGTCAGGACCACTCCTAAGGGCCAAGGGGGGTTCCGTGAGGCAAGTTTTCAGCTTTGGAAGGCTTCCCCTTTCCGGTGCCCAGTGCCAGCGGCGATTCTTCTGCAGTAGCCGATGCAGCGGTGCTGCTACTTCAGAAAATGCCGGCACAAATCGTCGGTACCATGATGCCATTCCGAGGAACCGTCTCAAACCTCGCACGTTGGTGGGAGCTGTTAGTTCCACAATGGAGGCCACTTTTTCGGGATCTGTCCCGATGCCTTCTGACGTCACTAGATGTCCGAGATACTTGAGTGATCTCCTCCCAAACTGGCATTTTTCTGGATTGACTCGCAGGTTAGCAGCACGAAGGCGACAGAACACTTCCTGCAGATTAGCGAGATGCTCTTCAAACGTGTTTCCTAACACGATGATATCATCCAGATATGCGAAACAATATGGGTCCATTTCCGGTCCGATAATGGTGTCCATCAATCGTTGAAATGTTGCAGAAGCGGCGTGGAGGCCAAATGGCATAACTCGGAACTGGAATAGTCCTCGGCCAGATACAGTGAAGGCGGTCACCGGTTTACTGTCTTCGGATAGTGTGACCTGCCAGTATCCTTGTCGCAAGTCGATACTGGAAATATATGGGGGGCGGCGTAGTTTGTCCAGGATGGCATTGATGAACGGCAATGGGTAAGCATCCTTTATGGAGACGGAATTGACTTTCTGGAAGTCGATGCAGAACCTCGGCTTGCCATCTTTCTTTCACACGATGACTACTGGCGAGCTCCACGGGCTCCCGGAGGGTTCTATGATGTCCTCCTGCAGCATTCTGCAATTCGGTATTGATTACATCCTGCATTCTGGGATTCTGGGGTCGGTATCGCTGCTTTATTGGCTCTGGATTTAGGAGACGGATCCTATGTTCCACCAGCGGCGTTACCCCATGAATTTCCTCGAATGGGCGTAATTCGTCCTGTAGGAAGTCTTGCAAGTGGTCCTCTTCCTCTCTGGAAAGTGTCAGGGCCGGTCTTGGCTCAATAACTCCAATGGGAAAGCATGGTACGGGCCGAGCTTCCCTTGCAATGGGTTGGTTCTTTACCAAGATTTGGCCACTTCCTAGGTCGAGTCCAAACTCCTTTTCCTTTCCCGTCCCTTATGTTCGGTGTCCAAGGTTTCCAAAAGATTCCTCGAAGCGGTGTTCTCCAACTCGGATCTCTACGTGATACGTTGCGGGGACGGTAACGGTTTCTCCATTGGCCAGTCGGGCGGAACTCGTAGCAGTTGGAATTTTTGGTACTCCTAGCAGATTCCACTGCCTAATGAGGGCCAAGAGCCCGAAACACGTGTCTACGGTTAACACTTTTCTCTGAGGGCTATGTCCGATAAACTCCTTCCATTTTGTTTTTAACAGTCCCCTCGATATTCCTCTCTTTTATATATATATATATATATATATATATATATATATATATATATATATATATATTGTTATGTTATGGAAGACCAGTAATTTATTCTAATTGTTTTTACATATATTTTGAGATTCCACTTCTTTTATGAAGCCTATGTATAATATTGATAGATAAAAATATACAAATACTATAATGCAATCATTTTCATACATTGTCAAGATGATAACAACATATAATTGTTCAAAAGACAACAAAAAAGTCTAGATTCATAAAATCATCCTGAATAAAATGTGAACAACAAAATTTTAAGCTTGAAACATACAGTATATGAAATTGTATCTAACTAAAAATAGCCAATGAGAGAACAACAAACTTCTTGATGACAATAGCCAATCAGGTAACAGTATGGTCAGATGTAAGATTTGAAATTGTGAGAAAATAAGAACGGTAAAGTGTCAGAGACAATTATCATTGAATATTGTACATAGTTTGTAGAAAAAGAAAAATATTTTTGTTTATAAGTTTCGACAAATAAACCCAAAGAATGATATTGTGACAACAAAGTGCGCGAATTTGAAAATTCAAATCACATGGAAAGAGGAGAAATGGTATCCAGGTGATAGAAAACAAAGCCTCTGGGGAGATTGAAGAAAATTTTGAAAAGAACGCCACGTTCGTACTTTAGAAAAAGAAAAATTCAAGAACTTCATCAATATAAGGTAGTTTCTATATTAGAAACCAACCAACTCCACTTCAAGATAATTTCAATAAAAATAAATAGCAGCAAACAAAATTACCTTTTATGTACTCCACATAAAAATAGCTGATTTCTGGATTTGTATGGTTTCCTTTTTGGTATTGGAGAGCCTGAGAGCAGTAGATTGAAGAAGGATTCAATTTCTTGGTGTGTATTGTAACAGCGACAGTTCCAGCATCAGGTATAAACTTTTCTAGTGCACATCACAAACTGAATAATTCCACAAATAACTCGTATCAGAAGAACTCTATTTCTTTTTTATTATTAACTATTAAAGAATTTTTCAACCTTCAAAATGAAAGTGAGGTTGTGTATATTTTATTCATCACCGTTTCTCATGATTGTCTTTGAAAATTTGTATAATGAACATAGCATGAGTTATCTATCGTAGGCCAGGTAAATATAAGTTTTCCTGAATAAAGGAAATAATTGTTTTCGATACTTTTTCGTTTATTTCCCACAATGATCTACAATCGTACTTATAAACATTGAATAGATTGAATTTGACATCAAGCAGTGGCTCTATTGCCTGAACCGGCTATCTGAGACGAAAGGTGTACCAACTGAGTTTAGTCGTGGTAAGAAAAGGAATAACAATTGGCAGCAACGTGACGAGAAAACAGTGACGTTAGCTAGCAATTATTATTACATTACAAAATATTATACATGGCAAAAATAATTATCAATCACACATATCTATCACATATCAATTTATATTTCCAAAGTGGGCAAGATTAATAACAATTATGTTTTCAATTCATTATTGTATAACAATATATATATATATATATATATATATATATATATATATATTATATATATTTATATTATATTTATTTACGATATCTATATAAATACATTTATATATATATATATATTTATATATATATAAAGGGTGATTCAATCTCAAAAATATCAATGTCAAACAATTCCATATACCTGGAATTCACAACTGAGCATTCTCATGTACCATGAAAATTCGAATAGATGTTTATTGTGTGTGTATATGTAATGAAATCTATATATCACTCCTTCCTAGTATTCAGAAGTAGTAATAATTTTCCTGTAACCATAACTAAATAACATAATTATGAAACTATATATCAGTTTTCTACACAGGGGAAGATGAAAGCCAACATTGTTTTTGTATGAACATACTTAAAAACTTGCTTGTAATTATATTTCTTCATAGACATTAGACATAAGAGCCTAAATGGGATATTATGTATTGTAATGTATACAATTATTTATATATGTGCTTAATAATGTAATGTCACCTCTTGAAATGAATATTGATTAGAAAAAAAGTATTCATAGAGATCCTATCAACGGGACTCGATCAATTCAAGACATTCAGAAAATGGAACAAAAAAGTTACACAATCTCAACCAACTTTTGTTTTTCCCAACCAAACTTCATCTAAGGAAAGGGAGTTACGTATCGCCTGGAAACGCTTATGTTGCAGATTCCAACTTCTGCTTATTTCCAAGAAAACGGATTTCACTTTTTCATTACCATTTCAATGCTAACAATGGAATCAGTTTTGGTGTATCTTTTCAAGCAAAACATTGTACTAATAGAATGATTTCGTGTTTTTAAACACGATATCAGTCCTTTGAAATACATAGTTGCTGCGGCATACATTTTCCATTCTTGTAATAGTGTAATGTAGTGCCATAGATCTTCCGTATATGACGCATATGACGCTCATAATGGTACCTAACCCCGAAATAACCACCGAAAATCTTACACAAGTTTTTCACTACTAAATACCTTGTAGGTTTTCTCAATTTTGTTATTTTCTTCTTCAATTTTCATGGTGAGCGCAAATGAAACATTATCTATATCTTTCGAAGTTGATCGAGTTGATGGACACAGAATGAGCTCATTATTGATACCACCTGTAATATTAGGAGAAAAATAAAAAAATAAGATAATTCATTTACGAATTAAAAATGTTGTACTTCCATCATCATTTCGTTCTGAATACACAATCGTCTGCGCCCAAGACGTGCCCACTAAAATGTCCACCCCGTAGGCTCAGCCGGCCATGTCCTTTCGACCTATTGAATCTTACTTTTTTTTCCCATACTATTCCCGCTCCAGTGATTTATAGCTTTGAATGAGTATATGCAAGTCCTCCACTGTGAATAATTTCGTGTTTCTTAGAACGATGTTCGTTATTTTAAATAATTCATTATTCGTGGTCCCCCGAGAGTTAATGTAATGTCAGTTTCCCCTCTTATCTGTGCATTCTCTCCAGTGACTGTTTGTTGGACCAACTTGGATGTAGGTTATCTTACACTGAATATCGTTGCGAAACAGGAAAACTGTCGCACCAATATCTATAGCGCATATGACGACTCTTTGGTTCACCTATCCTCTGTTAGTCAAACTATCAGTAATTTTTCTGACTCTACTGACGTGAAGGAACCTGGGATCATCGTTATTTCCAGTCAGCGTGCGTCCTGATATGCTAATCTTAGTTTTCCCCCATCTGAGGATTCTCCAGATGATCTCATCCTCGCCAGTCCTGGCAGGAAATGTTGAGCGTGGTGGCACTCTCACCCTGAAATCTTCCTTGAAATGTTCGCTTCTAAAACAACTTAAACAATTTTTTTTAATTTATCATTGGTGCTGTTGTTCCTGGGTCCCAGCCCCACTCATTTTCGGCCATGAAGTGTTGGAAGCCACCTCCACTTCCAAGGAATGAACCAAAGCTTCACTACATTTCTTGAAGTATATCATTCTCATGGTCCTTTGTATTTCAATATCTCTTAATCTATCGATGAATACCTGTGTTGCCAATTAATCCTTGATATCCTCCAAAACTTTCGGGTGGGCAAGCTGGATAAGTCTTTGAACGACTGCTCCAAACTCCTGCAGACTTTCACCCCATTTTCAACAGCTGTACTCGATGTTGAGCACTGTATCTCAATTCCTGAGCAGCAATGAGGTGTCCATACTTGTACTGTTGGCCACTATGAGTGCAGTAGCCTTTTCTTCATCGTCCCATCCATTGGTGTTGCCGCAATTTCAAACTGTTTTCGATATATGGACCATGGCCACTGCTCATCAAAAGTTAGTGGTTTCACGGAATTGTGCGATGTGGCAACCCTGTTAGGATGGTCTTGCATCTTCAGTAAAGCAATTTCATTTCCTAGTTTTTCTTGAACCACTCACATTTTCTTTGATTCTTCTCGGACGGCCTTGACTTTTTTCATCTCACTTTATATCCCTTTCATCGATTTCCAGACTGTGTTGATTTTGGTCCCAATTTTATCAACATCTTTTTCCAGGCCTACGATTTGCCCCTAGATTTTCTGGATAATCTGCTGGTGTTTTTCATTTTCTTTTCATTCCTCCTTCTTTTGTTTTTATTTCTTTAGTCGTTTCTTCTCTAGTTTTTTCAAGACGTTTCTCTTCCTGTTGGTTTTCTGTCAGTTGACATTCCTCCTGCTCATTCTGTCGACGTTCCCTTCCTCTTGTTTTTCTGTCCGCCGCCGTTCCTCCTCAGTTCGTTTTCCTTCCAGTGATCGCCTCTCTTGTTCGGCAAACCGCTGCTTGATCATTTCCATCATGGCCTCCATATCGTCGTAGGATGTTTTTCTCGTATTCATCAAGATTTTCCCCAAATCAGCCATCAATATCCCTACTTCTGACGCCAACTCTCACGGAACTGGGTTCGTCTTTATTAAAACACTTGACTAACTATTGTTCGTTCATCGCACTTCAGAAACACAATAATGCCCTTTGCCAATGAAATACTCAACTACAGTCCACTCCTGAGATGTACCGTGTACCGCACTGCACTAAATGAAAATTCACTTTAAACTCGATGATATGATGTACTACTTGTTGTCTTACGATACGCACCACCCCATATATATATCGTCCCTATCTTCGAGAGGCTTCGCGCATTTGTTTCTCGGTTCGTTGAAACATCAAGATCATTTGATGAAAAAGCTCAGCGTGTCGTCGACCAGTCAGTCGCCACATTCCTGCAACTCGATGTTTGCTTCGGAAATCACCGACTGTTACATCATCTGGCGTTGCGATAAGCATGCGGATAAACAGTATGATGTCAAGCCCCATAATTACAGAAAAACTTTCATTTCTAAAAAAGCAACATGATATTATAGTATTTCTGATCCCAATTGGACCGACATAAAAAGTTTCGAGAAGGAATTCTCTTCCACACGACTGAACTTTTTCATGATTGTACCAGGAACGCTTCGAAAGTGAAAACACTGGTAGTATATACATTTTCCATTTGCCGGGAAGTGCATATGAACACTCCTCGAAGTGTTCTTATTTTTATTGCAGTTCCAATTGGGATTAGAATAACTTTACTGAATACAAACTTTATAGCCCCAAAATGAATTCCATGGGTATGAACATAGCTTCTAAATTCGAATAAGCGACAAACGCTGATAAGCCCATTCCAGTTTAAAATGAGTCGTTATCCGAAAAGAATTGAAGAAAAATAAAATAACTCGTCCATCCGCACGAAAGAGCTGATGAGCATACGCTCGTTAAACCATACGTAGCCATTGGAAGACAATTAAATGCACTCAAAATCATTATAAAGAAATAACCCTTGTACACCGGAGTCATAAATAACTCATCTGGGAAAAATTAACAATGGAAAACAAGAATATCAATTCCAATTGGTTGACATTGCATAGCGATATGAAATATCATAAAACTTTGTTTATGGAATCATAACAACCGAAAAACGCAATATATCTATAAGATAATTGACAGCCATTGAAAATTCACTCATTAAAACTCCATCGTATTTATTCATGCATAGAGGAACAAAACGAACCCATTTATTATTAATTATTATGACCAATTGAAGATAACGGGTATGGGAATGAAAATGACGCATGACGCGAGCTAGGGTTGAATAGTATAAAAGCATAAAACGCGAACCAGCAAATAATCAGTCTTAGAACAGTAGCCGAGCTAGTTATATCATAGTTGTTACTCCGGTTTATATCATAGTCGTTACTCCGGTAATATGTTCCTCTCAAAAGTGAGATTAGGAAGTCCGTCGACTCACAGTATCGTGAAATAATGAGGAGAAGTATACCAGTGAAATCGTCAATGTAGTGAACTTCAGATACCATTAAACTAAGCAACTGCAAACCAAGTCAAACCAAGTATTGAACGCTCCAAGTGAGAGCACGAGTGAACAGTAGTTTTTTTTTAAAAATTGCCTATTTTTGTCAACGCTTTCCAAACCGAGATAAGTCAAAGGAAGTCCGCAATTCGATAGTTCATGATCACTTGGAAAAACCATAGCCATATCGCGCTATTCTAATCTACCGGGCAACTAAAATAAAATAACCAATTGACGCGAGATAACTAAAAATAATAATAAAATTAAAACTAATTGTCGTTTAAAAACCTACTCCAGTGAATAAGTTTGAAACAGGGTGAGTCCTATGTATGTTTTCTGTATTTATGTTGTGGCAAAGCGAACCCTCAATAATGTGCATGTGTCTGTAAAGGTATCTCCATATTTTCATGTAACCCAAAAGTTTCAAAAGAGAATTATTTCCAGCCGTTTGTGGCAATTGATGTCAAGATTGTTTTTAGTAAATCTATTTCGATTTTGTAGCCAACTGTAAAATTAACTGCCAATAAGCTACACTCTTTTTTGTATGAATATTGTTTCATATTATTCGTCTATAGAACGAATGAAATCATTGTGGCAAATTTTAATAAATATATATGTTTATTCTGACATTTTATAAGTGCATTCTTAATTTTTTTATGAATACTTTTCGAATCCTTCTGAACGGTAGTACTTCCTGGATAAACAACTCACGCCCAAGCACAGGGAGCAATGAAACATGTCCAGTAGGCCGCTCCTGGTACATAGTTTCGGTTCGACCATCCTCAGATAGTCGATGCTCTTGCTGCTTATTTTCGCAATCTAACGAAAAAGTCTGGTTCTACAGGTGTGGTGTGTTAATTCAAAACGCCCCGTAAGTCCCGGCTAAACATTTGGTGTCAGGTGTGGGGTATTCACTTCCCCAACTCTCCCCATCTTTAACATTGGTGGGCAGGTGTGTGGTTTTAACACCCTGTATATGGCCTGCTTAAACATTGATGTCAGGTGTTCGAGTAATAATTAAGGAGTACATTAACGCATATATGATATTTTCCGCAGAAAAAGAGTGTCAAAAAAAAATTGAAGTTGAAATTTTTTTTTTGAAAATCTAAAACTATTTTTTTTATATAAATAATTGTCAGTGAGAAAAAGACTAAACTGAACATGAGTGAACTAGTAGAAGAAAAATATTGTGGAAATAGTTTAGTATAAAATCGATATTGGGAAAATAAATATATATAGCGTTTATATCGATCAAAATCTCAGGAAGTATTCGAAAAGGCAATTGAAATTTTATTTTCAATCAATGGAGATTTTTATTGAAAGAATTAAACCATGGAAACACAGACAACAGTGCCGTGGACTGGAACGTTAGATATGAACCGCCAATCACTATCACTTTGGATAATATACCTTTTTATAATAGTACCACAGAAATCAGAGATTTTATTCGTAAAATTGAGGATTTGGCAGCTGTAGCAAAATGAACAGACAGTCGAATAAGTTCCATAGTTGGATTAAAACTGGAAGGCATCGCTAGATTGTTTATTGAAGCAGAAGATAGTGTAACGAACCTAGGCCGGACCTGTCGCCTCACGCGTTGCCATCGACAGCGATGAGATCATCCCCGGAGATATTCGAGAACCATCCAGTCGCTCTGCCGCGGAAAACAACGGTCAATATTGGAAACAATTGGAACATGCCGGTCGCCAACTGCCAGAATTCGAAACATCGAGAATGCTGTATCGGAGATAAATAGGCAACCCTCAAGTGGAGTCAAACGGTCTGAACGAGCCCATACGATCGAGCTATACAGTGGCGTAATATAAATTAAGTTGTAGATTTAAGTGTGAAATAAATTATTGAAACCAAGTTGAGTTTATTTACGTTACAATTGGTGTCGGAAGCGAGATTTTGAAAATAAACAAGTGATCGTGGAGTGGATAGTCAGAAAAATAAATTGATAGACCTTTTTGTACGCCCAAAATAGACAGTGGCCCGGTTTTCGCGAAGTGGACAATTGTGCGTGGGAATATAAACTGCTACACTGTTCGCGTGAAACAGACAATAGACTGGTGGCCCGTGGAAAAGAATTCGCGAAGTGAATTTTTAACAAACTGATAAATTTTTCGTGTAAAACAGACTGATACCTCGTCAAAGACAAAATGTGTTCAAGAAAAGTGCGCCTTGCGGATTTGAAGGTAGCGGAATTGAAACAGGAATTGGAGGAAAGGGAACTGGAAACAACAGGTAAAAAGCAAGTACTCCAGGAAAGACTTGCAGAAGGACTTATACGAGAAGGTGAGGACCCCGAAACATTTTTATTCGAAGTTCCCGGAGGCGATTTAAGTTTGGTAATGAATAAACTCGAAGAAACTACTAAATCCGTGAAAGAAGAACTGCAACAAAATTCGAGAAATCTGGAAGAGAAGCTTGAAGAAAATTCTAGAAATCTGGAAGAGAAGCTTCAAGAAAATTCTATAAATCTGGAAGAGAAGCTTTCTAGAAATCTGGAAGAGGAGCTTCGAGAAAATTCAAGAAGCCTGGAAGAGAATGCTAGAAATCTGGAAGAGAAGCTTCAAGGAAATTCAAGAAATCTGGAAGAGAAGCTTCTAGAAAATTCAAGAAGCCTGGAAGTAAATGCAAGAAGCCTGGAAGAGAAGTTCCTGGAAAACACAGAAGGCCTAAAAAAAGAATTGTGTGGTGTGGCTAATTTTCTAGAAGAAAGAATGGGAACCGTTGAGACAGAGATAGATAAAATTAGGTAGCAAATGAACACGGAGGTAGATAAAATAAAGGAAACGATCAGTAAGCTGGAAAAACGAATTGATAGTGCGCCCTTCACAGAGATGGTTAACGAAAATGCAATGCTGGACTTGAGTTTGAACTTGGATAAAGTTCAAGAGGGTATAAAAGATGTCAAGGTGATTTCTGAAATAGGGAAGCTTTCCATGAAGCCGCCTTAATTCGACGGAAAAACTCCATGGGAAAATCACCGCCGACAGTTTGAAGCAGCGGCCAAAGCAAATGGATGGAATGCAGGGGAAAGAGCTGTAGCACTAACACTTGCATTACGTGGAGAAGCGACGAATATTCTACAAACTTTTACCGCCCAAGAACAGGAGGACTATGATCAGCTGATTAAACATCTAGAATTACGATATGGCCAGGCCCATTTGGAACACGTATACCACTCCCAGCTGAAAAATCGCTGTCAGAAATAGGGCGAATCCTTACAAGAATTTGAAACTGACATTGCACGCTTGGTTCGTCTCGCATATCCAGCCATACCGGAAAATGTAATGGAGCGATTAGCGGTTCAGGCATTCTTGGATGGACTCCGTGACCAAGAAACCGGACAAGCGTTGATATTAGCTCGTCCAACACATCTCGTAGACGCACTGGCACGCGCTCTGGAATTCGAAGCAGCAAAACAATGCTGCAAAAGCCAAAGTAAAGTTCAAACGATTGAGGAAGACTCACAGGAGCCTGCTAACTTGGAAGCTGCCATAAGAAAAGTGATGAAGGAAGTGTTGCCTGAGAAAAGACAGATAAGATGCCGGAATTGTGCAAAATTGGACATGTGCGTAGCAAATGTCCAACATTCATCGACTCCGATGCAGGAAAACTAAAAAGGTCGACGAGAAGGCAATCGTCGGCATGTGTCCGGCAAGCCCCGGTTAACAACGCATATGTCGCTATCCTTCAACGACAGAACAAAGGTGTCTTCGTAGACGGTATCATCAATAACGAGCCTTGCACCATGCTGCTAGATACAGGTGCGACTAGAACAATTCCGGGCCTTCCTTTGCCAGAACACCGGAACGGATTGAACCGACAACTTGGAAGCTACGCACAGCAACAGGGGAGCCAGCTACTGTATATGGCGAGCTACCGATTGAAATAATTTTGGGCAGCACTAAAGTGAAACATCAGGCACTTGTAGCGGACATCGAAGACGATGCAATCATCGTAATTGACATCATGAATTCCAGAGGGTTTGAATTGGATTTCAAAGACGGCGTCCTACGTGTCAACGGAGAAGAGCTGGTGCTTCATGGGAGAAGTGAGGGGTTGATCCGTGTGTTGTTGGCTGAAGATGTAAGCGTACCTGAGAGGGCTGAAACCATTCTGGAGGCTCGCCTGGACGGGAGTACGAGCAGTGGAAACGTGGTGATGTTCGAGCCCAAACTTCATGATGAGAAAATTGGACGAGGGATTGCACTAGGGAAGACCTTGTTGCGTGCTGACAAATTTGTGCCCGTAAGGGTCATGAATGTCAATTATTTTCCAGTGACCTTGAAGAAAGGAACAATATTGGGGCACTGCTCGTCAGTTTCCTCAGTGATCCGGAGTGTACGAGGTACGATTAGCCAACCCAACAACTTGCCCACAGAACTAGAGAAATTAGTTGCCATCTCCTCCAAAGATATAAAACCAGCTCAACAGCCCAAACTAAGAGATTTAGTTAAGAAGTACCAAAACATCTTCGATACCGGACAAGGAAAAGGAGGTCGAACTAATGTGGTCCAGCACAAGATTGATACTGGGGGTGCCCGACCGATCCGGCAATCAGCAAGAAGACTTCCTCTTGCCAAGAAGGAAGAGGCTGACAAAATAGTCAGCGATATGGGAAAAGAAGGAGTTATCGAACCATCTGACAGTCCTCGGTCCTCTCCAGTCGTACTGGTGAAGAAAAAGGATGGATCGACACGCTTTTGTGTAGACTATCGCCAACTTAATAATGTCACGAAGAAGGACAGTTACCCTCTCCCGAGAATAGATGACACCCTAGACACGTTGGCTGGTTCCACGATTTTCTCGACCCTTGATCTGAAGAGTGGATACTGGCAAGTAGAACTGGCTCAGGAAGATCGAGAAAAGACTGCTTTTACCATCGGCTCAGGATTGTGGCAGTTCACCGTTATGCCATTCGGGCTCTGTAATGCTCCCGCCACATTCGAAAGATTGATGGAAACAGTACTGAAGGGACTCTCATGGAACACGTGTCTAGTGTATTTCGACGACATAATTGTGGTCGGCAGATCGTTTGAGGACCACGTGAAAAACTTGGAGGAAGTATTCCTGCGACTGAGGAACTCCGGATTGAAGCTGAGCCCTAAGAAATGCCATCTGTTCCAAAAAGAAGTACGATACCTCGGCCACGTTGTCTCTGGGGAAGGAGTAGCAGTGGACGACCAGAAGATCAAAGCTGTTGAGGATTGGCCCATCCCAAAAGACATTCACCAACTTCGAAGTTTCCTTGGTTTATGCACATACTATCGCCGATATGTGCTGGGATTCGCCTACATCGCTAAACCACTGACCAAGCTCACGGAAGGCCGAACAAAGTTCCAGTGGTCCGAAGAATGTCAAGACTCATTCAGGAAGCTGAAAGGAGCTCTGATCAACGCACCTATACTGAGCTATCCCCTACCCAAAGGGAAATTCATTTTGGATACGGACGCCAGCAACGTGGGACTTGGAGCTGTCCTATCTCAGATCCAGGAGGGACAGGAGAAGGTCATTGGTTATTTCAGCAAGACGCTTAGCAAACCAGAGCGCATTTACTGTGTCACCAGGCGAGAGCTGTTAGCTGTTGTAAAGGGAGTGGAACACTTCTACAAGTACATGTATGGAAGAAGATTCCTGTTGAAAACTGACCATGCAGCTCTCAAATGGCTCTTACAGTTCAAAAATCCTGAGGGTCAAGTAGCACGTTGGATCGAGAGACTCCAAGAATTCGATTTCGAAATCGAACATCGAGCCGGAACTAGCCATAAGAATGCAGATGCCTTGTCGCGAAGACCATGTCCAGATGATTGCTCACATTGCCGACGAGCAGAAGAGAAAGAAGCAACACTTTGTAGAACCGCGGCAATGGATGACAACTGGAATGACAGCAAGATCCAGAAAGACCAAGAGAGAGACCCCGACCTTGGCTTAGTCGTCAGCTGGAAGAAGGGCAATCGAAGACCATCATGGCAGGAAGTCGCAGGTTACTCGCCGGCTGTTGAGTCCTATTGGGCACAATGGAACTCTCTTATTCTGGACAATGGGATCCTGAAACGTGTGTTGGAGGCCGATATTGGTGGGGAAGACAGACGCCAAATAATTGTTCCCAGGAACAGAAGAGAGGAAGTGCTGCGGGAAATCCATGATGGAGTCGCCGGAGGACATCTGGGAGTGACGAAGACCCTGCAGAAAGTGAGGCAACGGTTTTACTGGGCCAATTGTCAAGCTGACGTCCAGGACTGGTGCAGAAAGTGCGCTGTATGCGCTGCTAGCAATGGACCTCGAATACGACCCAAGGCCCCGATGCGTCAGTACAACGTAGGCAGCCCGTTCGAGAGAATCGCCATTGACATCGCCGGCCCGTTTCCCGTATCCGACCACGGGAATAAATACATCCTTGTGGCAATGGACTACTTCAGTGAGTGGGCGGAAGCCTATGCCCTGCTCAACCAGGAAGCCATCACCGTCGCCGACGTCTTGGTGAAAGAATGGATATGTCGATTCGGTATTCCAATGGAACTGCACTCGGATCAAGGCAGAAATTTCGAATCCAACCTTTTCCAAGAAATATGTCTACTGCTGAACATCCGCAAGACAAGAACCACGGCCCCACATCCGCAGTCCGATGGAATGGTGGAACGGATGAACAGGACGATCAACCGCCACTTGTCCAAGGTTGTCTCTGACCATCAAAGAGACTGGGACCAGTATCTTCATTTGTTCCTGATGGCCTATCGATCCGCAGTACACGAGTCAACCGGTCAAACTCCTGCTAGTATTATAATGGGCCGAGAACTGCGACTGCCTTGTGACCTGAAGTTTGGGATACCGCCAGGACAAGACACTGCGAGAGAGGACTACGTCAGCAAACTTCGGCAGAGAATGGACGACATCCACGAACGAGTCCGGTTGAACATCCAGAGTGCCAGCGATAAAATGAAGAAGACCTATGACATCAAGGCCGACGCTGGAGGATTTAAGGTTGATGACCTGGTTTGGCTGTACAACCCCAAACGTCGTCGTGACTATCACCAAAGTTGCGGAACTCGTGGAAGGCCCGTATAAAATCGTGAAAAGGATAAACGACCTTGTGTACCGAATCCATAAGCCACCCCGAGGGAAACCAAGGGTCGTCCATTTCAACAGGTTGGCCCCTTACGCTGGAAACCATGACCAAGTTCGCACCCTCAAGCCACCGGAGGATGATATGACGTTCGAGAAGTTTATGTCCTTGTATTCAAACGGGCAGAAAGTTCTACATGGGGTTACTAGAGAGGAGTCACGAGACCTTTTCGAGGTGCCTGCTGACTACGCACTAGCGCACTGTGTGGCAGAAGATCTTCGAATGTCCAGGGGCATCGCCGTAGTGTTCTCCAAGAAATTTGGTCAACTCCAAACACTGCGGGAGCAGAATCCAGAAGTTGGTGGGGTGCTACAGTTGAAGAAAGGCCAGAGAAACATCTACTACCTAGTTACCAAGAGGCATTCCCAAGATAAACCGTCCTATGAAGATGTCTGGAAGAGTCTCACCAAACTGAGAGATACTATGGTGGACCAGAATCTGGTGGATCTAGCAATTCCAAAATTATCCTGTGGTATTGATGGGTTGGACTGGAGAGTCATAAGAAGTATGCTGGAGGCGATATTCAGATCCAGCGGCGTCAAGATTTTGGTTTGCTGTAACCCTCTTCCACGACCGATCATGAAGACCGTGGAGGGTTACTTCCATAGAACTTCACGGTGCAGATATGGGGAGTCATGCAGATATCGTCACACTCCAAGGATGAAATTTCGGGACGAAATGTCTTTGAGAAGGGGGCAATGTAACGAACCTAGGCCGGACCTCACGCGTTGCCATCGACAACGATGAGATCATCCCCGGAGATATTCGAGAACCATCCAGTCGCTCTGCCGCGGAAAACAACGGTCAATATTGGAAACAATTGGAACATGCCGGTCGCCAACTGCCAGAATTCGAAACATCGAGAATGCTGTATCGGAGATAAATAGGCAACCCTCAAGTGGAGTCAAACGGTCTGAACGAGCCCATACGATCGAGCTATACAGTGGCGTAATATAAATTAAGTTGTAGATTTAAGTGTGAAATAAATTATTAAAACCAAGTTAAGTTTATTTACGTTACAATAGATTACAAAATACCGACAACTGGCAATTAATTAAAAAGGAATTATTGAAGCAGTTTAGCAAATTGAAAGTACCTGGAGAAGAACAAAAATAATTTTTGAATTGTTATCAGAAAAAGAATGAATCAGTTAGGCATTTTCTCATAAGATTAAAGATATGTGTAGCGAATATAAGGCACCTCACAGGAAATGATAGAATTGACAGTGTATTGAACCAAAAGTATGAGCAGGATATTCTGGTTCAATTTGCCATGGGATTGTTAGATCCTGTTAGGAAAAAAGTTTTATCTGAAAGTCCTGTCAGTTTAGAAGAAGCCATCAAATTAGCAGAAAAAGAAGAATTAATTGAGCAAATTACGAATACACCAAAAAGGCATTTTAGAACTTTCAATGCGAATATAATATTGTGCACACATTGTAATCGAAGAGGACATGGAGAAGGAAATTGTAATAAGAAAAATTATGTATGTTATCATTGCGATGAAATTGGGCACCCCTCATATAGATGTCCAAATAGAAGTACTTTTCGAAATGAGAGATTCAATGAGTCAGGAAAATGGTTTTCCAACTACGCTAATGAAAAACGAGTTCAAAAAGATGGAGAAATAAATAAACATAGAAAAGAATTTTCTAACAATTCGAAAGAAAGTAGATTTCGATCTCAGGGGAGCAGGAATGAGCGTGGACATACAGGAAATCGTTATCGAAATTTAAGAAGAATAAATTATAGAAAGCAAACAGGAAATAGTTATGGAAATGACAATAAATGGAAAAAGTATGGAAAAAGGTCAAAATATAACCGGAATTTAAATGGGATGGCAGCTTTCAACAAGCCTCAGATGAAGGCTGCAAAAACGACTATTTAGATAGTGGGAGGCAAGGAGAGAATATACTAACCTACGATGAACAGAAAAATGTAAATAATTTGGAAGTAGCAGGAATTTTGAGGCATATATCCATAGATATGAGATCCCAAGTGTCAGTGACTCATAATAATATTGTTAGAGGTATGAAATTAAATTATGATTTGCCGTATCACCTCAGAAATGGACAAGGAAATTTCACTCAGTATATTGGCTCGGTTTTATTACCAATAAAAGTAAAGGAAGGAAAAACGATTGAAAATGAATTGCTAATCGTTGATAATGATCACCGTAGTACTAAAATAACACTGGGATCAGAGTTTTTACGAAAATATAACGTGCAAATTGATTGGAGAAAAAATCAAATTTGTTTATCAGGGGAAATGATCGAGTTGAAGAAGAAAATCCAACGAATATGCCAAACAGATCGGTATGACGAATAGAGGAAGTTGCAAAAACGATTGAGAGATGTCACTATCATGATGGACGAATGGATGGAGTCTGGAGAAAAATTAGGATTGAAGAAGGAAGGCGCGCCCAAAGCAATCCGCGAAGTGTTCATCAACGGATTTTCATGACATGAAACGATACCGGCAAACTCGAATCATATAGAGATATCAGGGACCGGTGATTTGATTGTGACACCAGGTTTTAAAAAAACAGTTTCATATGAAGAATATGGGAAATCGTCTGGAAAAAGCGAAAAGCGAAACAAGCGTTCAAACGAGCAACGAGGAGATAAGGATTTGATGGTGACTTCATTTCTATTACCAGAGAGAAGAGAAGAATGTAGAAAAGTGCCACATATGGAAAATGGAAACACCGACGCACCCTGTACATCAGGACAGATAGTCACACGTGACAGTCGACAAGTGGGAATGCCTACGTATAGGTATGAGCATTTCCTGTCTGAAGAAACAGAGAGATGTAACGGAACATTGCCCATGCAGCACCACAGCGAGAATGAAGAAAATTATGTTGGAAAAACGGGAACAGATAGTAGGAAAGTTTTGGAGAATGAAAATATTCCTGAAGGTAGCAAGACATATTCAGGGAGAACGGAAATTGCAACAGTTAATGCATCACGGAATCAAGGAAAGATGATCGATGTAGAAAATAGTAGATTATGGAAAGATAGTCTAGTAGATAAATATGAATCACCCAAGGGAGATGCTCTATCCACCAGGAAGCTGGAATATGCCAAGCACCTAGGAATGACAGTCGCCAAAGATAAGACTTTTTCTATAGTCGAAAATCACAAGGATGAAAATTTCTTGTCTAAGGACAAATTTTCACCGCCCAGATTTTTGAATATATGTAAAGTTCAAGCGAAAAGTATAGTGAACTCCGAAGATACGAAATTACCGAGTATTGCAGGAAATGGATTTTTAACCCCGAGAAAACGTAGTAAAGTAGATGATTTGGATATGGATACAAACATTAAAAAAGAAGTAAACCTCGACGGTGAAAAGAATTAGAGCCGTAGCCAGGCAGGAAGGAAAATCTGATTTAAAAAAGACATCGCACGTTGATTTTGAACTCCAACTTGTGGGAAAGAACCAAAGTCAAATAATGCCCGCTAATCGATTGAACTCGTATATGAATATGGATATGAATGAAATCAGTCAACAAGCGACACAAGAAAACGAGGTGAAATTAGATCAAGTTTTAGTACAAACTCAAGAAAATATGCTAGATGAGTTACCTGTAGTTGATGCCGAAAATAAAGAAAATTGTCAGCCAAGTGAAATGTCCAACATATGCACCTGAAATGTAGGAACGTATATATAGTATGTAATTATTATGGTTCTAGGAGACTGCAAAAAGACGCAGAAAAATTGAAACATTCCTGAAGGTTAATTTGCCAAAGCATATTTATAGCTACGATGAACCTGTAAAAATTGGAATGAATAAAAATTCGAAAACCATCGATACTTCAATGAAAAACGGAATTAAATTAATTGCATCATAGTACGGAAACAAAACAAAAAAAAAATATATAAGGGAATCAACTGAAAACGTGAAACGCGAACAAGGACAATTTTCATCAAGTGTTTTGATGTGAAATAATGACAGCCAAATTGCCCGGAAAATTCAAGCAAATCTATTTGAAGACTGATTTAATGGTCGACAGAACTAAAATTAAACACTGTACGGATTACAGGCTATAAAAACCAAAACGCGATATGTTATGAAATTGATGCAAATAGAAACAGTTATAAAAATCGAATCGCCGAGATTCCATAATAAAGATAAATAATATAATCACGATTTCGGAAAATGTGTTTCAGGATTTGCAGAATATTCACACTGGATCATCGCAACGGTTGAAAAAATGTCCAGTACCTAAGTAAAAATAATGATAAAATTTACAAACCGCGAATATATGGAAGGTTTTAATAGGTACATCGTGAACTGGGATTGTCCCAACCCGAGAGTTATCTCCGGAAGGATAGCAGTTGACAATCCGGCGTGCGAGGCGGAATTATGGGACCAGCCAATTCCAGATGGAAGTACTGCGAACTCTCAGTATAGCTTTTAGTTCAATCACTCCACACAGAATTCATGACACTATTTCATACACAAAAATCACCGGTGTGATTGGTACACCACATCTAGGATTCGACAAGACGAAAGGTTTAAAAAAACGAACGAATTACCACCGTTTTGACCACGAAAGTGGAAGCCACCTACGATTGTGATGCAAATGTGTTGCATAACCCAAGAAACACAGGCAAATGTTATCTGTCCCGTTCCGACACAGACCAATTATCACGGATCACTGACTCGAAATCGTATGGAAGACCTTAATCTCGAAAACAGATGGCTAGAAGACAGATGAAGACTGATCGCCACAGTTCTACCTACCCTATACACCAAGCGGATACCCAGCAGCATAGCAGGAAAAATTCCCAGAGGGATAGAAGTGAATTGATGCCCACCGGAATAGAAGTAAGAAAATCCCCTGTTTGAAGAGGCGAGGGTATAACACTTGCAGTATGCACATCACCCCAGAGAAGAGAGAGACTGTATTGTGTGTTTGCATGAATATTTGCATATTATTTTTAGGTAAATTAGGATTAAGTACTGAAAAGTGAGGATCATAAATTTTGTAATAGATCATACTCATCCTCCAGAAGAGTAAAACAGTAGTCTATTGTATTGTCAAAGTAAGACTTATAAAATTTGTCGCTAGACTAGGATTACGCTCCAGAAAGTTGGAACATTTTTGCTTATTGTTGGTGAAAGAGATGTTATTTGAAAAAATATTTGAGTTTGTCAAAACTTTTTTGTAGACGGCAGAGTCGGATGTCAAGCCCCATAATTACAGAAAAACTCTCATTTCTAAAAAATCAACATGATATTACTGAATACGAACTTTATAGCCCGAAAATAAATTCCATGGGTATGAACATAGGTTCTAAATTCGAATAAGCGACAAACGCTGATAAGCACATTCCAGTTAAAAATGAGTCGTTAACCGAAAAGAATTAAAGAAAAATAAGATAACTCGTCCATCCGCACGAAAGAGCTGATAAGCATACGCTCGTTAAACTCGTTAAACCATACATTGGAAGACAATTAAATGCACTTGAAAATCATTAAAAAAAAATAACCCTTGTATACCGGAGTCATAAATAACTCATTTGGGAAAAATTAATTAAAAAAATTAATTTCAATTGGTTGACTTAGAATGGAATATCATAAAACTTTGTTTATGGAATCATAACAATCGAAAAACGCAATATATCTATAAGATAATTGACAGCTATTAAAAATTTACTCATTAAAACTTCATCGTATTCATCCATGCGTAGAAGAACAAAACAAACCCATTAATTATCAATTATTATGACCAGTTGAAGATAACGGGTATGGAAATGAAAATAACGCCTGACGCGAGCTAGGGTTGAAAAGTATGAAAGTAGTTTTTTTCCAAAAATTGCCTATTTTTGTCAACGCTTCCCGAACCGAGATAAGTCAAAGGAAGTCCGCAATTCGATAGTTCATGATCTCTTAGAGAAACCATAGCCATATCGCGCTATACTAATCTACCGGGCGAAGGAAATAAAATAACCAAATGACGCGAGATTACTCGGAATAATAATAAAATTGAAACTAATTGTCGTTTAAAAACCTACTTCAGTGAATAAGTTTGAAACAGGGTGAGTCCTATGCATGTTTTCTGTATTTATGTTGTGGCAAAGTGAACCCTTTATAATGTGCATGTGTCTGTAAAGGTATCTCCATATTTTCATGTAACCCAAAAGTTTCAAAAGAGAATTATCTCCAGCCGTTTGTGGCAATTGATGTCGAGATTGTTTTTAGTTAATCTATTTCGATTTTGTAGCCAACTGTGAAATCAACTGCCAATAAGCTACACTCTTCTTTGTATGAATATTGTTTCATATTATTCGTCTATAGAACGAATGAAATAATTGTGGCAAATTTTACTAAATATATATGTATATTCTGACATTTTATGAGTGCATTCTTAATTTTTTTATGAATACTTTTCGAATCTTTCTGAACGGCAGTACTACCTGGATAAACAACTCACGCCCAAGCACAGGGAGAAATAAAACATGTCCAATAGGCCGCTCCTGGTAGATAGTTTCAGTTCGACCATCTTCAGATAGTCGATGCTCTCGCTGCTTATTTTCGCAATCTAACGAAAAACTCTGGTTTTACAGGTGTGGTGTGTTAATTCATAACGCCCTGTAAGTCCGGGCTGAACAATATACCTACAGTATATACCTGCCAAGCTTCGCTTTTCTTCACAGTGTATCTGAATGTTTATTTCATGTGCTTTCCTTTCCACAATCTGGGTATGGACCCGTGCTGCTGATCCTCTATTTACTTTCAGTTAATGGATATTTTGAAAATATTAGCATTTTCTATTGTTCATGCCTAGCTCTCTTCAGACAACAGCAAAAACTCACACAATTTTGTCAAAACTCACAGTTATAAAAAACATTTTCTCATCTTCCTTCTACTGGAAGATTGAACTCAAAGTTCACTTGCACATTTGTTATTCAAATGATAATCACCAATTCATTATCATTCCAAGAACTCTAAAATAAATAATATTTTATTTTCAGGGGCACCACTATTTGTACAATATCAATCCGACGTCTCATGGATGGCCAAGATCTCTTCCAGAAGGCAGGTTCATGGTAGATTTGAAATTCATATATGAGAATATATTGATACTTGAAATCGAATGGATGACTGAAGTAAAAGCTATCACATAGAGATATTATTGTACTCATTGTATTCAACGGAAGTAAAATAAACCTGACACCGTTTATTGAGGATTTTCTACTTACCATTGTATTCATTATTGAGGATAGAGTATAATTAGTAATGATTCTCGTCTCACATGTCTAGTGTTTCTCAAGACAATGAAAGGGTATATTTCCCTCTACAATCAAACTCTGGCGCTTTCCTATCTATTTTGGATTTGCCTCGAGCACAACTAGGGTCACTATAGTATTAACAAAGCTTAGTGGGCCAGGAGGGCATATCTCTGAGTTTCGAACCTGGGTGTTGGCTGCGGACTGAATAGTTCTACTCAAGATTATATCAAGTGAATGAAATACTCAATTCAATAATGATAATAATGAATGCTTTCATTGGTAAGGTCAATCTTACATACCATTATGAGCTACAAGGTGAATAGTTATGTGGTATCTTGTCAAAAGACAGAGTTCAAACCACCTGACGACGCAAGTGTTTGCTCTTCTACTCAACCACCAGATCAAATATTTGTATTCTACTCGATACATTATATACAGGCAGGGCGGCAGCCTCGAGCTATTTCAAAACGAATGGTATGCACCTTATACTATGGAAGCACGGAGGGGGTATTGAATTTTAGCATTACAAGTCTCATTACAGCAGTCAAAATCATATACGGAGAGGGCAGTCTTGCGGAATAGTATCAAAGCTCAAAAACGGACTGCAAAGCGGCATATTTTGAAGTTCACAGTGTTAGACATGGAAAGCGGTTATCAGTTGGGTTGGGCTAGCAGTTGAAGATGCTCCGCAAGAACGAGATCTAGTTTTCGCTCCTGTTCATCATGAAGTTTGCCTGAATCATTCTGTACCCTCAACTTCTCCGCTTTCTGCTTTGACTATATGAAGCAAAACGTGAGAGTGTCTACTACCACAGTGACAGTGCTAACTTGCCTTCCCTATCTATCTATCTCATCTGTACGGGTAAATATTCTTAGTTCGGTCTCTTTCTGGTACGACTGTATGGAGCGAGACGCGAGAGTATCTACTACCCCAGTGACAGCACTTAGGTACCTTTACCTATATATTCTCTTACTGGCTATCTGACTCCAATTTCGTCGAATCTACCCACACGGCACATCTATGAACTGAAACCCAATATAATTTATTGTCAGCGGTTTTTGGTTATAGGCAACACTGTTTCACGATACTCCTGTTCGGTTTCACACGCGTCGTGGTTCAAGTCGAGTCTGATACGGTACTGTGGCACTGTCTACTTCTACTGATTATTTTTTCGATCATCGTGGAATGACAATTAACGGCACTTACGAACAATCTTTTTCAATATCGTATAGCTGGAGTATCATATTTACCGACATTGGATATTTCTCTGTAACGGCAACTATTTCGGTAGATCTCGGCTCGGTTGTAGTTGACGTGGTGCACGGTTTGCTCAATGGAAAGTTAGGTAGTTTACTCGTAGGTTCTAGTAATGAGACCAGTGTTTTCCCGTAGCCCATTTATTACCAACTAGAAAAAAGTTCACAACAAACATAAGAGTCAAGGAATCCCTTTTTTAGGTTACTCATAAAAACCCAGAACCACTGCGGCACAGTTGCGCGCTAGGATTCGAACTATCAATAGAAAATGATATACAGAGTGGATATACTACATTATCTCCCCTTTTTGATCATGAAAATGCCACATTAGTACTCCGATCTTTCAGGAGCTTTCCTTTGACAAGTTCCTCTACGCAGAGTTTCAAAATCATTTTCAGTATCAACAAGAGGAGTTTTAGGTGATCCAACAGTTGGAGGTGACCTGAACAATTCCGAAATACCCATAGATTCATTTTCCGCACTTTGTATCGTTTCACATATTTCCGCACTTTCCGAAAGTTCACTTTTATCCCGCAATTCCCCATACTCTAAAATCTGATTTTGCGTCCTGACATCATTTCCGCCGGGCTTTGTCCGGTTGTGCAATGTGTTGTATTTCGATGATCCATCAGAAATCTATTTGATACTAAATCCAGATCGGATATACCGGAATGTACATTTTTCAATGAAGCCATTTTGATGGACTTCACTGAATTTTCAGCTTAGCCATTCGTGGCGAGGTGAAAAGAGGGACTATCTTTAATGTCCACCCCATTTCCTTTCAAAAACCTATCGAATTCTGCCGAGACGAAATATGAGGCATTGTCTGAAACAATGAATTTGGCAACTCCAAATCACGCAAACAAGCTTCGCAATATCTCAATCGTGCAAGTGGAATTTATTTCATCCACAATAAAAGCTCCACACCATTTAGAAAATGAGTCTGTTGCCACAATTTTTTTTTTAATTGGCTTCAAATAGTCTATGTGAACGCGTTCCCAACAATACCGTGGATAATTCCAATTTTCAAGTTCAGCCTTGGGGGGATTGTTTCGAAAAACACAATAAGAAGTACACCCTCTTACAGTTTTTTCAATGTCGCGATTTATTCCTGGCCACCAAACATGAGAACGTGCCATACTTTTCATTCTGACCATTCCCATATGAGATTTATGAATCTCTTTTAAAATTTCGCCTTGTATGCTTTCCGGTATGACAATCCTATACCCAAACATAACACAATCACTTATAATAGAAAAACAATTTTTATTCATGTGATGAGCTTTCAAGTCCGGTTCTACTTTCTCCGGCCAACCTGTTTTTATATATTCCATAACCTTCTTTAATGTTCTATCACTCAATGTTTTCTCTTTCACGACTTCAAATTTTATAGGAACATTTTAATTCCGTGCAATATAATTTACAAAAAATGAGCAATCTTCGGTGTCTACAGAATTTTTTCCAAACGGGAGTCTGGATAACCAATCCGCCATATTTTCTTGTAATTTAACATACTTGATGTCAAATTGAAAATTTGCTAGTATCAATGCCCATATTTGTAACCAATTCACCGCAAAAAGAGGAATTCCATTTTTAGGGCCCAAAATAACCACTAAAGGTTTATGATCAGTCAATAGGGACGTTTGACATACAGGTACTGATAAAATTTGGAAACTCCAAAAATGATGGCAAGAGCCTTTTTTTCGATTTGGCTATATTTTTCTTCGCTTTTAGAGAGTGTCCGGAAGCATACGCTATTGGCCATTGTACCTCATCAATGCACTGCGTTATCACCGCGCCTACACTTGATCGTGCCGCGTCTACACTTGATCGTGCCGCGTCTACTGCCAACTGTAAGGGTAATTTTGGATCAGAATGTACCGAAACTTCCGCAGATGCTGAAATTGTCTTTATTCTCAAAAAAGAATTTACACAAAACTCGTTAAATTGAAATGGGGTATTTTTTTGAAGTAAATTAAAAAGAGGTTTGAGAAGCATAGAACTGTTTGGTATGAACTTATGATAGATATCAGTTCACGAGGCCCAAAAAAGATTTTAATTGTGTCACATTTTGTGGAAAAAGGGGTATTTATTACCGCTTCCACTTTATCTTCACAGGTATGAAGACCTTCTCTATCAATTCAAAAACCCAAATAGGTAACATTTTCTTTGAAAAATTCACATTTTGTTTTTTTTTAGGGTGAACCCATCTTCTGCAAAAATGTTTGGTACCTCCCTCATCCTCTTTATGTGCTTCTCCCTTGTCGCCCCGGTAACAAGCACATCATCCAGGACTGAAGGTACTCCTTCTATACCCTCCAACAATTTTGACATGATCTTTTGAAATTTTGCGGGCCCTTAATTTATTCCAAACGGTAGCCTATCATAACAAAAAAGACCTTTTGTTGTAGATATAGTAGTGAGTATTCTCGATTTTGGATCTAATTCCACTTGCTGGTAAGCATTGGACAAATCCAATTTCGTGAAGTGAGTTCCACCCTGTAATTCTACAAATAATTCCTCTATACGAGGCAATGGAAATTTATCCACCTCTAGATCTGGATTTAACGTAATCTTGTAATCACCACACAATCGGACAGAGCCATTCGGTTTCAAAATGGGAACCACCGGTGTTCCATATTCACTATATTCAACCGGCGACAGTATTTTTGATTTTATCAATCTGTCAATTTCTTCATCTACTTTTATTTTTAAAGTAAAAGGGACCGCACGTGGTTTGAAGAATTTTGGTTTTGAACCCTCTTTCAAAATTAATTCAATGTATCCCTTATTGAAACAACCCAACTCTGAACTGAAAACCGAGGGAAAATCTTTATAACAATTTTCCATTTCCTTATCGATTTCCAAAGAGTTTAGCGATAACTGGAATTTACTTAAAAAGTCTCTGCCTACTAACGGGGGTCCACCCTTGTCTATAACATACAAGTATAACGATGTGTTATTCTTTTTATAATGAATGTCCACCAACATTTTTCCCATGGGTAAGATATTTTCTCCGTTACGAGTCTCAAGGATTTTCGTGGTTGATTCCAATTATTGATTTGGAAAATACTGCTCTTTGAAAGATTTTGCAATGACTGAAACTGAGGAACCTGTATCTAGTTAAAATTTCAAGTTTACATTATTTATGAATACATCTACATGAATAGTTACCATATTTTCTGAGGCTTGATTAAAATTATACAATTCATAAACTTCCTCAGTTGATTCTAAGTAATTGTTTGTATTATTTTTAAATCCAGATATGGAGTTATTTTTATTGTTTCGTGGACATGTCACAGCAAAATGTCCTCTCATACCACATTTTCTATGAATACAATTACGATACCTGCAAGGTGGTAGATGTATTTTGCTACATACGTCACATAACCTTGCTATCCTCCCTGCTCCTGCTGTCGAGGTGGACGGCTTTTCGAAATGGTTGCTTCCTCACGACGCTGACCGATTTGTGTTATCTGTTGTCTGTCTCTCTCTTTTGGCACTTCTCTTTCCTCCCAAGTGATAGACTTCATGCTCCATTGCCTCGTATAGAGGAATTATTTGTAAAATTACAGGGTGGAACTCACGAAATTGGATTGGTCCAATGCTTACCATCAAGTGAAATAAGATCCAAAATCGAGAATACTAACTACTATCTCTACAACAAAAGGTCTTTTTTGTTGTAATAGGCTCCCGTTTGGAATAAATTCAGGGCCCGCAAAATTTCGAAAGATTATGTTAAAATTGTTGGAGGGTATAGAAGGAGTACCTTCATTCCTGGATGATGTGCTTGTTACCGGGGCGACAAGGAAGGAGCACATGGGGGAGGTACTGAATTTTTTTGCAGAAGATGGGTTCACCCTAGAAAAAACAAAATGTGAATTGTGTAAAGAAAATGTTACCTATTTGGGTTTTCGAATTGATAGAGAAGGTCTTCATACTTGTGAAGATAAAGTGGAAGCGGTTATAAAGGCCCCTTTTCCACAATATGTGACATAATTGGAATATTTTTTGGGCCTCGTGAACTACTATTATAAGTTTATACCAAACAGTTCTATGATTCTCAAACCTCTTTTTAATTTACTACAAAAAAATTCCCATTCCAATTTAACGAGTCTTGTATAAATTATTTCTCAAGAATGAAGAACATTTTAGCATTTTGATCCAAAATTACCCTCACAGTTGGCAGTAGACGCGGCACAATCAGACTAGGCGGGGTGATAACGCACTCTATTAATGGGGTACAACTTTTTATAACCACTTCATGACTTTTTCTGCTGCTAGCTTCTTTGTTTCCTGCTATTTCGATGGCTTTCTGGAACGTGAAATTTTCTGACTCCTCTTCAAAAAGTCTGTCCTTAATGTGTCCTTCAGGAAATCCACATATGAATCTATCACGCAAAACCACTTCCAGCTCATCTTGAAATTCACATTTTCCAGCTTACTGTCGGACTGCCATTCTGAAACATTTGCCACTTTGTTTTTGGTAGCGGAATAAAATGTTTCTCTATCAGGACAGGTCAACTTCGCGGGTGTAAAATGTTTGTCGAACAACACAATCAAGTCTTCGAATGCTATTTCTTCCAGTTTCTCCGGTAACGTGAATTATTTAATAATTGGAATGCTGTTTCGTTGCACATGTTGCACAAGAGTCCGCGTTTTTTCTCTTCTTCCTTTATTCCGTTTATCAACAGATATTGATTTAGTTGGCCCTTATATATTTTCCAATCGCATTCACTTGGATCAAAAACTCGTAAACAGCCTATGTACGATACTGCATTCGTTACTGGCGTTTTTTGTTTCACAAGTTACACTTTTTACTTTTTAATTCAGTTTGCACTCTCCACTATTTCATTACACAGCTCGTCTCCACTGTTAAGTTCTTTGCTACCATGGAAAGTTGGGTAGTTTACTCGTAGGTTTTAGTAATGAAACCACTGTTTTCCCGTAGCCCATTTATTACCAACTAGAAGAATGTTCACAACAAACATAAGAGTCAAGGAATCCCTTTTTTAGGTTACTCATAAAAACCCAGAACCACTGCGGCACAGTTGCGCGCTAGGATTCGAACTATCAATGGAATATGATATACAGAGTGGATATACTACAGTTCTCTAGAGCCCCTTTAGCGAAATCTTCACTTCTGGTACTCCTTCTTACCGGACCGGAGCAGATTTCCTTTTTATATTTGAACTATTCGGTTCTCTGCTATATGGAGCTCTTTCTGCTACATCTGGTGGCAGACTGAATTTATATTTTTGACAAACTTTTCCTACCGTGGTTTACATCCAACAAACTATCAGGTGAGCAGATGGACAGCAAACCTAATTCTTGGTTCTATAACATTACAAAGGAGCCAAGCCGTTTTTTGGTTAAAATAATACAGGAAAAAAAAAAAAGAAAAATCCAGAAGCCAAGCTTATAAGTCATCCTACATATATGCTGCTATGTACAAAACATAACAAAGGAATAAGACTTTGGCATTAATAAATGATGAAAAAAAAACATGAAAAAAATCCTTACCAATTATGTTTTTGACCAAAAGAAAACAATAATAATTATAATACCCAAAAAATGTAACCCAAAACAAGTTCTAAATAAAGTTAATGGTAAAAAAAAAACATAAAAAAAAATTGGTCGAACGGATGCGGACATCCGCAGTCATGACAAGCCACATGCCGAATGCGGTTCGGGCATTGACATCGTTGACAGAAAGCATGGTACCTCTCGGGATGAATGCAATGCTCTTCTCTTGGGGTGTTCCGGAGCAAGGGCAGTTTTGAGAGAGGACATCGTGAACAGAAGAGAAGGAGTCGGTTTCTCTGCCATACGAGGCGTGTATGTCCAGGTGGGCCACAGCACCAGCACAGTTCTTGCTTATCGGTCCAGAAAGCTACTTGGTACGGGGTTTCTTCGGGGTGTGCCAAAAATTACGAATGAATTGGTGACTCGGTTCTGGTGCTTTCCCCCTCAAGGGGCTGCAGGGCGTCGGGAATGCTGGTATTGGCCGGAGGTGGTTCACTGCCGCTTCTGGGTTGTTCATTGGGGTTAACGTTTCATCCGCCTCGCGCATCGCGTCCATGAGCCCGGCGCTGATATCATATTCAATGGTCTCAGTAGTTTTAAAATTCAACTCTATTTAGTCCATTGCTGAAACATCAGTAATCTGAGAAGATTTGTCAGACATGCTAGATCGGAACCAGCGGGGACCACTGAAAGTGGGATAAAAAACGGTGTCTATTCAAATAGATGAAAAAAACAGTGTATTCTGAAAACAAAACAATAAGTGGTCCAACGAAATATAAGGAAGAAAATCACTAGGGGCTCAAAATAACAATAATAATGAAATATAGATAGAAAAAAAACGCAGGTCATATGCGCGACGCAAGCGGAGACGGTCTGAGGGCCGATGTGGTGGTCGAAGTGCCCCCAGGGCCTCTCTACATTCTGGACTGTAGTTTCCGGTTCATACTCCTTAGATGAGTCAATCCGGGGTCTATTCTTTCCATTTTTTATGGGCGGTGCAGGGGTTGTTGATGATGGGGGCGATACTAGGTCCCAGTATCGAAGAGGATTTCTTCGTTTTGGTGCGGAGAGGGGGTGAGGGTATATCTTCCACTTCTAGTGGGGGTGGCGGTGGAGGTAAAGAGATGAGGTACAAGGGGACAATGGTATATCACGTCACTGGGGCCGGCCTCGACGGGGTTCTTGCTGCCGACGGCTTAATTCAAGGCCTTCGGATGGCTTATTCTTTGGCCATAATTTAATAGGCACTCATACTCTTTCCCTCATTGATCTCGCGCCTAACGCTTTTCAGTCGGAGAATGTGTGTGCCAACCTCTCGATGTCGGAAATCAAATGGCAGCTTTGAGTGATGAACGCTTCGGCGAGATTTATACGGACCATTTCGAACGTCTCTCGTAGGCGTTTAAGTCTCTCTCTGTGATCGGTGACCTCGAGTTGACCGGCTCATCCTGCCTCTTCCTGTGTCGGTGGTACTTGCAGTCAGTAAATCACTTCCGTCACTTCATCATTGTCTTTGGGATCTTCATGGCCCTCTCCATGAGGTTGACTTGCGGCGTGTATGGCGATGTCCTATGGTGGGTGATTCCAAGTTCCTCCAGCATATCCTCAAACAGAGGTCCCACAAACTGGGTTCCGTTATCGCTGGGGACATCCATAACGGGTAATGATCTCTTTATAGAGAGTTCGAGTGACGGCCTTAGCAGTTACCTCACAGATAGGCCGACACTGGACTCATTTCGTGAATCGGTCTTGGAACAAGACGAGGAATGTTTTCAAGGGCGGAGCGAGGTTGCGGGCCAATCTAATCGATCTGACGTTTGGTTAAAGACTGCAATTCGCCGACCGGTTTCATTTGCGATGGTTTGTTCATTTGGCAGAAATCACAACTTCGGACATATATGGCAACGTCGCGGAATATGCCAGGCCAGTAATAGCGAGCTGCAATCCTTGCAATTCCCATAGGCCCGGCGGTGGGTGCGTCGTGCATCCCACGCGGTATGTTGACTCGTGTCGGCTTGGGGACACAAAATTTCCATGGATCGGAAAGTTCTGGCTCCGTGAAGTTGTTGGAGTCCCAGAAATTGCGGTACAAGCGGTCTCCACGGATACAGTAATCGAAAATTGTCTCGGGGTTTCGCTGAACCTCTTCGTTCTTTTTCTCGTACAACGTACAGTCGGCTACCAAGTCCAAGTCCAAAAGTACTTCATTGAGTTATTTACACATGGTTATTACATAACTTAACTAATTAATTAATATTCACAGTGTATATACATTCAATTTTCCCATATCCTCCTTCGTGGGTGGGTAGGAAAAATTGCGGCTTGTAATAGGGGAATTCTTGACCGCTTCTTTGCCCTCCTTATGGGGCGAAGGGGCGGCCCCTGTTGCTGTTGACAGGTTGCCTGTTCAAATTTATAGGTTTTGTTATGTTTCAGTGATTACGATTTTCAGACGCCTCCTGCCTAAGCTTATGCGTCTCTTAGAAGTGTTTTGGATTCCAAAAATTAAGGTTGAGTGTTCAATGAGTTTTTATAAATTATGGTTTTTCGTGCTGTAAAATTGAATAAAAACCGGTTATCGAGAATTGTGTTTTAAAATTTTCAGCCCTTGATGGGTTCTTGTCTATTGGTTGTCTTTATTCATTATCTATCTTCCTATAGAGATCGAGGCTTTGGAAAATCACTCCATGCTTCCGTCTCTGATTAGCTCGGACATTTGTGATGCCTGCTGTAAGCGGACTTTCAGGGGTGTGATATCTATAGAATTCATCAGATATTTTGATAATATAAGCTTCTAGTTTTCCTACATCTGCTTACTCGCGCAGGTCACCCAGCCGGATGTATCTATTACTATTCGTAACTATACGAAGTGCCGTATTCTGCAGCCTTTCCAGTGTCGACAACTGCGTTTTGGACAGACTGCGGAACACTGGACAAGCATATGTTATTGCTGGTCTTATGATTTGCTTGTAAATTATCAGCTTGTTATCTAACGATAGGCTAGAATAACGTGCAATGATGGGATACGTTCGCTTTATCGCGGCCGTTCCCCTCTGTGATGCTAACGCTATGTGTTTATGTAAGCTCATGCGCTTGTCCAGTTGCACTCCCAGGTATCTCACTGTGGACCTCTCCGTTACTTTGTTTTTTCAATCCTCAACTTCCCGAGGATCTTCACGTTAGTGAATTTCCCCGTGGAATTGATGACCTCGGTTTCCTGCGAATCAAGCTCAATCTTGTTCTTTCCCATATATGGCATGACCAACCGATCCAGCTGTATCTGGAGCTGCATGGCAGCCACTTCGCTCTGGAACAAGTGGGCATAGATCGCGGACATAGCGAACATAGCCGTACTCGTCCAAGCGAAGGTCGGGAAGTCATATGTATACAGGGAATACAAGATTGGCAACAACTGTATGCTCTGGCAAGATAATTCCATTTACATTGATCCTAAAAGTTCGCCCAATCAGGTAATATTCTTGGATTGGTATAAAGCCTGCCTCTGCCATTCTAGTGATGAGCCCTTCTGTCCAGACCGTATCAAATGCTTTCTGAGTATCCAACAGGACCATGACCTCTCCTAAACCCGAACTGCTCAGGCGGGATGACTTTCCGCTCTTCCTCAAAGTCCACAACACGGCTCAGTAGGATCTTGTCCATTACCTTGGCCACCACGCTGAGAAGTGAGAAAGGCCTGTAGCTATCAATACATTTCTCATTTTTAACTGGCTTTAACAGGGAAATAGTTTCTGCTCTCTTCATACAGTCTGGATAGAACTGCCATTTGATGATTGCATCAATGATATATAATAGCTGAACTAGTGACTTCCGCGGGAGATTCTTGATTAGGACGGCGTCCAACTTATCCAGGCCCGGAGCCTTGTTCCTTGGCAACTTTCTAATCACCCCCAGAACTTCTTCGTAACTAGTTAGTACTTTTTGAAGTTCCGAGGGTATCATTATTATAGGAGGAGTCTCTCTGATGTTGTTTGCAACATTTGTGATTCTAGTATGTTCTACTGTACTGTCTACCTCTGTAACGTGGACACTACTGAAATATTCTCCGAATAACTCAGTTTTCTCCGATGGTTCTGTCGCCGAACGCCCGGGGCCACCCATGATGGCTGGTATTGGCCCTCTTTTCCTCTGAGAACCTTTCGCCACATCCCATTGTGAATGGTCCCTGACGTTAAGGTTCTCAAGCTTGAGATTACACTTTTCATTTATATTATCGTTTATTAATTCACTAATTTCAACTCCGAGTCTTAGAAAATGCTCTTTCTGGTTTGGGTTCCTTGTGGCTTGCCATTTCTTTCGCTCCGAGTTCTTTAATTTAATGAGATTTTTATAGTCCGTGGAATAACAAGTTTGTCACCCCTTACGACTATTTTTTTGGTTGTTTTTTCTCTTGCAATTTGGAGTAACTCAACAAATTTCCTCGTTTCGAAATATATTTCCTTCCTTGCTATATTCCGGTTGATAAATGTTGTTCTATTTCCCTATACTTTTCCCAATTGCAGCCAAAGTAATCGTACCTGGCTTTCTGTATTTTTGGGTATGTTTTCTGTTTTAAATTGAATGTAACCGGTACATGATCCGAAGTTAGTTCATCTATTGCAATTAGTTCTCCTATATCAGGGACATTCTTTCCAACAACCAAATCAATAGTCGTCAACGACATACCATTGAATGGAAAGTGTGTGATCTTTGCTTTTTTCTATGATAACTCCATTATTCGTGGAATAATTCAGCAGCGTCACTCCGTTGGCGCTCGCTTTAGTCGGACTCCCGTTCCACTTCGAGTGTCTCGCGTTCAAGTCACCAACGTGAATTACTTTGTTGGTAGTATTAAACAGACTGTCCAAATCTTGCAGCGTGAATCTATTCCCCAGCGCGTTATATACTGAAAAAATGCATGTTCCATCTGTCATTTTTATACCTGTATGTTCAATATTAGAATTGCTCCTGCCGAGTTCAGTGAAAAGTATTACATTTCTACTGAGAATCCCCGCGGCTCTATTCCCTCCCAGCCTGTCGGTCCTAATAGTGGTGAATCCCCCGAATTTTAAATTATGCTCCTGTCGGAGTTCAGTCCCAGACAGAAGCATCAAATAAATAGAATGTTCTTAGATGAAGTTCCTGAGAAGCGCAAACTTCCCAGCAACTCCATTCCCATTGAGTTTTTTCTCTACTTTATTCAGATCTACTAGTGAGGCTATCTCTCGCGATATTTCTGAAAGGTTACTTGCTGTGCTAGTTTGGGAAGGATGGGGAAAGAGTATTTGTGGAGAACCTTCCGTTTCCTATTGCTGGTTGTTTCCGTCTAGAAGGGGTAGCACCAGAGGTGCTCTGGTGTACCCTCTTCCCAACTCTCTCTGTTGATTGTCCACTTGGATTGGCTCTGGTCTTTTTCCGGCACTCCCTCTGACCAAAACTGTGTGACTGCCTGTATGGGGTAGCGCTGGAAATTCTCCATCGTACCCTCTTCGCGGCTCGCTGCGCTCTTGTTGGGGTAGCGTCGGATTTCGTCCGACGTACCCTCTTCTCAAGTTTTTTTCGCTCATTATTTTGCCTTTGTGCCCATGCATCAAATTCCGGTTCGGAAGCTGCCACAAACCTGCTTGCTCGATCCCCTTCCCGGTTCTCTCTGTTTCTTTCGATAAATTCTACTTTGCCCATGTATACTTTACATATTCAGCTTGGTGGGATAATCCACAATTGCAGCATTGGGCTGCCATGTCCAGCGTCTTTGTGTGTAGTATGGTGATTTTCTATGCATTTAACACACCTGGGATGTTTGAAGCACTTACTTGTCGCGTGTCCCCATTCCTGGCACTTGTGATATTGAGTAATTTTCTTATCGTACCTCATAACCGCCCAGGTGATTACTGTGTTCATGACTGTTTTCACAGTACTGTTAAGAAAACTCAGTGTCACATTTGGGCATGTTGTAACGACGTATAGCATTCTCCCTGTTTTATTCATTTTATACTCACTTCATACTTTAATTTCCCAAATAGATACATTTCCATATAATGAGTTTTTATGACTTTTTTAACCATTACTCCCTTATTTTCCAACTTTTCTTTCACATCTTCCTTGTCGGGGGCGTTTTCGAGCCCTCTAAGGATAAAAGAATGTGTTTTTTCATCCTTAGTTGTATAGGTATGGAATTCTGTTTGTGAATCTTTCAATATTTGTGCAAATTTTTCATGGTCTACTGCTGTATAGGTATTGACAGTGGTATTGTACCTATTGTACTTATATTGGAAGTCCTTTTCTGAATCTTTTTTCAATTTATCCAATATTTGCTTCCCAAATGACATTTTACCTTTTATAACTATAGATGGCATGTCTTTACTCTTGTTTACTTGCTTGACTGGCTTACTTGCTACTTGTTTTTAATTACTAGGCTCATCTCTATTCGATTTTTCTCCTGCTTCCGAAGCTTTTTGTGTTGGGTCGGTATTTACTATTTTTTCCTTTTTATTTTTCCTTGGGATTTTCCTTGAGTTTCTCGATCTTTTTCCTCTTTCGATTGACCTTCTGACTCTATTTCGGTTTCCTTTTCTGATTCATTTTCTGTTTCCACAGCAGTGTTTTCTTCGATAGGCAATATACCGTACATGTTACAGATTTCGATACTTGGCCTATGAACCAAGAGTTTTACTGGAGATTTTCCTTTTTCTTTGTTTAATTCAAGTTTTTTATTTTCCTTTGTTTCCGGGGAGGGCGAATGTTCTTGTCTTTGGCCCTTAACCCCCCCCTGGGGACGAATATACTTCTCCACATATTAGTTGTAGTTTAGTTCTTAGAAGTCGCAGCTCATTCAGGTGTTTTTCCATGAACTTCCCTTTCCAATGTTCATATATCGCATCATAATTTTGCTTTCTGATTACCCCAAATAGAAATTCTGCTTCGCTTATATTATGGTTTTCTTACATTTTTTGTATTGCTTTTTTCGTTCGTCTCTTTGCTGCCATGCCTATGTCGCGTTCTAAGTCGTTGTAGTCGTCTTGGGCTTCTGCAGAGGCCCTTCGCCTATCGATTTGGTTTTTATATTTCTTTTTGTTCTCCGTTCTGACTATCTCTAGGTCAGATTCTTTGTCAGCCTCTTCTGTGGTATTTTTTTCACTTCCTTCTCGTTTAACTCCCGATGTCGACGGGCCCCCTGGTGTTTTTGCCCTTGGTTTAAGAAACTGATTGTCCATTCCTTTATCAGGTTGCACCTCCATTGTGCCTCTCCTTTTCTCTAAGGTTCTGGATTTTTCCTCTATTTTCTTTGATGGCTTTAATTTTTAATTTCCCCCTATTTTTGTTTTTTATTGTTTTTCTATCTTTTCCTCTATCTTTTCCGCTTCCGATATCTCCATTTCTGTATTTTTTCTGATTTCCTCGCTTTTTTGCTATGTTTTCCCTCATCATATTCACTTCTGTATTGATCTTTTTCTCGCTTAGCCTTCTTGATACTCGCGAAATTTGTTGCTGTTATTAATTTACGGCCATAGTTAATTTTTGTTTGTTTAATTGATCCAACGCACAGTGTTTTGCGTTTCGGCATCAATAAAAAACTTATGCTTTCCCTTGATACCTCCACATTCATATTATTTTGCGTTCTCTTCACTTTTCCGGGCATCTCTTTGTGCCCTTTTGACTTCTTTTCGCTCGGGGCTTAGTCTCTTCCTTTTTTTGTTTTCTGTTATATCTGGGTCTTCGTCTGTGAGTATGGCTATTCTGCTCATTCTTTTTAATCCTCTTTCCGATGAAGAACTTGGTACCCGGAATTCAGAGGCGCTTGATTTGCTGCTCTCCTGATAGCCTGAGTTTGCTTTCTTTAGCAACTCTGCATTTCTTGCTGTTATTTCCTGAACTGAAATATTTATTGCTCGTTGACGTTTCCGTTAGACTGACTTAGGACCGTGTCCCCCTCCTCCGCAGCTGTGTCGGCTTCGGACGGTCCGAGGGGTTGTTCCATTCTATCGTTTACTTCTACGATTATGTTTTTTGTTTCTTCAATTACTATGTTACTGGTAAGTATTATGCTCGTATTTTCGATATTTGAAATAAAGCCTGCACTCTCTTCCTCTAGTGGCATTTGCGAATATATTGGTTTTCCTCCACCTACAAGAAATATGTGTACTCCTTGTGTACATTTGCTGGGCGACACTAGTGGCGTCCCCAACGTCGAATCACAGTCCGTGAAATTCGGAATGAGGGGACTATCCGGTGATTCTTGCTCCAGATTCTCAGGTTTTTCATCAGTGACTAATACTCTGGGCTTTTTTCCATAGTTATTTGTATTTTCGTTTTCGATTCCGAACACCTGGTCATCTTGACCCAGCTCATACTTGACTTCTTGATCTGGGACTTCTTCTGTGGGTGGGGCCGACCCTTCCTTTTCGTCTTGTAAAGTTTGGCTTTTCCCGGACTCGTCTTTGTCCGGCGGCTCTTTTTCTTGTTTCCCTTTATCCATTCTATTTCATTCGAAACTATTCCGAATGAATTTATGAATATTATGCGGAGTTTTACTCGATTTTAGGCGTTTGTCGTGGTTTTGATATTTCTCCGGTTTTGTTCTCCGAGTCTGATTCTATTGGCTTGACACGCCCAAATGGGTGTCTCCAAATTTTGAACAAAACCTGGCACAGAGAATCAGGGGTCCAGTGTTGGTGCCGACTACTAAAGTTAGTAGTTAGGCTCCAACTTACCCTCTGGACTTTATCCACCCTGATCTTACTGAACTTTGTTGCACTTGCACTAGGGGTTATTATGCAATCCTAAGGTTTGATTTATTAGGGCCTACTGATATTTTCGGCCCTTTCAACACATTAAAGATTAACCATTAGGGAGCTTAGTTTGAGGTTATGTTACACACGTCCTATCGCTAGACCTCTCAAATCGCAGTCGGCTACCGGTTCTACGGCAGGTACTCCTACCATCCTGTGCAGTTGAAGATCGCCCAGAGATTAAACAAGCAAATTCATAATTTTTACATTTTCTTTACCTCGTAATTCATTTGTCTTCATAAATTCAGTTTTTGGTTTAGCCATTACTCAAGATTGAATATTAAATGGCTTTTCAATCTAACAGCAAATGTAAAGCGGACACATAGTACTATGAGCAAGCCTAATCGTGATGTATATATGAATTTTTGATTAAGGTTACCTACATAAAGATTTTATTCATTCATTTCAGTAGTTTGAACTTGTGAACGGTCTAACATTAACATGCGTTGATATATTCATTTTCAAAAGGTTATGAATTATTATGAAACATTGTCTGTTTAACTGAGAGTAAAAAACCAAAGTACTGGAGCGTGATATATAATTTGATTTTCTTTTTTCATTCCAAACCTGTTGTGATGACTTTTCTTGAAACTAGGATTTATGAAAAAACTTTGATATAAATGCTTGGTAGTGAGTAGTTGAAATTGTGTGCTCCTAATAAGCCATCCAAAACACGTGAAATAGTTTGAATCAAATCGTTCTTTTCGGCACAAGACAAAACAAAAAGGTGCTATATCAATTGGTGAAGCCAAAAATAAAAAAATCATGGTGTTAACGAGAGAAATTACCGAAGAAATAAAAAATGCAGTGAACATTGCGATGAATAAATGCCTCAAAGTGTTCATAAAAACCGTCGCCGATAGTGTATTCGAAGCAGTGACAAAAACGACGGGAAAAAGATTCGCTCAGCTGGAAAAAAAAAAAAAATGAACTAAACTGGAAATACAGGGTGACAAAATCGATAGTATCCTGAATGGAAAGGAGATGATGGAAAGGAAACTCGATTTTCTGGAACAAAAATCTAAAAAGAAAAACCTGAGAATATTCAACTATAAAGAAAAATCGAATGAAGACATCAGATCAGATATAATCAACCTCCTCAATACAAACATGGAAATGAACCTATCAAATAGTGACATAGAACTCCGCTACAGAATAGAGAGAAAACGAGAAGAAGCAAAAGCGAGAGAAATATTTGTGAGATTGAAAAGCTATAAAACAAAACAAGAAATTTATAAAAAGAAGAAAATGCTAAAGGGAACCAACGTTATTATCCGTGAAGATCTCACAAGCCTAAGGGTTGAGCTGTTGACCAAGGCCATCGAGAAAACATCCATGAAGGACCTCTGGACCGATCCGGGAAAAATCTATGTTAACATCAACAACAAAATCATGATAATACGATCCAGAGAAGATTTCAAGAAATTTTTCTGAAATTCAATCTATTTCATAAAAAAAAAGATTAGGAGTACCTACTGTGAAACTACTTTGTATTAGTATTTGTATTTATCTAATTTTCCTTCAAAATTAATATTACCATTATTATCATTTCTTTTTTCATTACAATAAATATATATGTTAGAATTTCTTGATATACTAGATACCCAGGAGGAAATAAAAACAAAAACCTATGAAAACCTTGAAACTCTTATAGAGAATAGGGCAAATGACGAAAAAGAAGGCAAAATAGGAATAATCCACTTCAATATTCGAAGTATTAAAAAACACTTCGACGAACTTCTCATTCATCTTGACGAACGAAAAGATAACATAAACGTAATTGTTTTATCAGAAACATGGCATGTTGAACAGGTGAGTGACTTTGTACTCGCAAATTACACACTTTACTATAATTCATCTAAACACAATCAAAATGATGGTGTTATGGTATATATATGAAGGATCCAATATCATCTAGAGCTAGTGTATATCATTTTACTGAAACAAAACTATTGCATATAACAATTGATATTGAAAATAAAAAAATTGGCATAACGGCATCATATCGTCCCCCGTCGATAGACTCACAAGTTTATATCGAAGAGTTGGGAAACTATTTCTCAGATCTACAAAAGAACAAACTTGAAATCTTTCTTGGTGATAGTAATATTAACCTTTTGGACAAACACTCAAATAACGTACAGAAATATATGAACACCCTAACAGAACACGGCTTCATCTCTTACATAAATGAACCTACCAGAATTACTGAACTATCCCATAGTATCATAGACCACATCTTTATTGGAAAAGACAATCGCCTGCGAAATGTCCAAATAACTCCAGCAGTAATTGAAACAAATCTATCAGACCATTACACCACCTTTTTGAAAATATCACAAGAAGAAAAAGATCATGGTTATCACAAAGATGTAACAAAAATAAAAAAAATTACCTTCCAGAGATTGAACTCATTTTTAGAAAAAGAAAGTTGGAACGATGTTACCAACTGCAACGAAACACAAAAAGCACATAACATTTTTATAAACAAACTGAATAAGTATATAACAGCATCCACCAAAGAATATAATATAAACAGAAATTCAAACCGTAAAATCAAACCATGGATAACTGATGGTCTAATTAATTCAATAAAAAAACTGGATACTCTTAAGAAAAAATTAATAACGAATTACCAGAAGAATCAAAGGAGTATACAAAATAAGGAATAAACTGAATAAAAATAAAATCGACAAAAAATCAATATTACAAAGAAAAACTGGAAATATTCAACGGCAACTGTAAAAAAAACTTGGCAATTGATTAATGAAATCTCAAATAATCATAATAGCAGAAAATCTCTTTCAAACATAAACATCATGAACGAACGCGGGGAAAAAATAACAGAAAACTCTTCTAAAGCAGACGCATTCAATGAATACTTCATAAGTATAGGAAAAAAAATGGCGAACCAAATTGATAACACCATAGATCCCCCTCCAAATTTTCTAAACGATATTTCCGTTGGTCCCACAATATTTTCAAACCCTGTCACAAAAAATGAAATTATTGAAATAATAGGAAAGCTAAAAAACTACTCTTTTCCTGGACCAGACGGAATAGAGGTAACCACAATTAAAAAAATCCACATAAACATCATAGCACCATTATTACATATGATAAACTCAACCTTCAAAACAGAAATATTACCAGATAAATGGAAACAGTCGACAATCACCCCCATTCATAAAGCAGGGGCTAGAGAAGAACTAAGTAATTACAGACCAATATCGGTAATAAATAATTTCGCAAACGTATTTGAGCAGAGTTTAAAAAAAAGGTTAGTTGAATTCTTCGATTTGCATAAAGTCATTTCGGAAAACCAACATGGATTGAAAAAAACTCAAATACAGAGAATGCCATACTTGAACTTACAAACAAAATTGTCGAGACCTTGGATGGGTCGAGAAAGTGCCTAGCAGTCTTTCTCGATTTAGCCAAGGCCTTCGACACAGTATCACACGAGATATTACTAGACAGACTATATCATTATGGGATTCGTGGATCTGCTCTTGATATTTTGCGAGATTATTCATCAAACAGAAAGCAGAAGGTGAAAGTAGACAATGAACTGAGCAAGCCATTAGAAATCACAACTGGGGTACCACAGGGAACTGTCTTGGGACCGATACTCTTCTTAATATATGTAAACAGCATTAGTCGGATAAAAGCAGATCTCTCTGATAAGCTTATTTCATACGCGGATGATACAGCAATTATATTCACAGGCGAAAATTGGAACCAAACATTTAATAATGCAGAGGCGGGATTGAAAAACATAAGTTTATGGCTAAACAACAGTCTTCTGAGTCTGAACGTAAAGAGAACCCAATTTATTTCCCTCACACTAGATAAAAGAGATCAACCACAAAACAATGCTTTAAAAATACACTCTCCAAGATGTTCGACAGAAATACCCTGTACTTGCCCAACAATTGAAAAAGTTAAAAAAATAAACTATATTGGTGTAATACTTGACCAACACATGAGGTGGGATAGACACGTCATATATGTCACGAAAAGGCTAAGAAAATTAACTTACGAATTTTTCACATTGAGACAAATTTTGAATAGAAGAAACATGTGCATTTTATACCACTCACTAGCAAAATCGGTCATACAGTACTGCATTACTGTTTGGGGGGAAATGTTAGACAATGTGTTGCGCAGCCTCCAGGCTGTACAAAACACTATTATTAAAATAATATTTAAAAAAACATAGATTATTCTCGAGTGAACAACTATATAAAGAAACTGAACTTCTTAATGTAAGAAGTCTATACTCACTACAATGTTTGATGTGGATATTCCATAGGGAGAAGAGATATGATGGAAAAAAAAGTAAATACTAGATTTGCAGAAAACTTAGGTTTTAATCTACCGTTATATAAAAAACACCACACCCAAAGATATGTCTTCTTTTTCGGACCAAAGCTCTTCAATATGATACCTCCTTACCCAAAAATTATTAGTAAGAAAAGTAAATATAAGTCAAGCATGGAATATTTTATGAGCCAAAATCAAAATCTCATTATGAGTATTTTCTAAAAAATACAAAATAAATTGTTGCTTTTTTCTCCTGGGTTTTCTAGAATCGCTTACAATTGAATTACCATAACGCTCACTACAGTCTCGGCAGTATTATAACATAGTTAGTACTATTCATTATAGCCTCTATCAGGGAGAGAGACATGTCACAAAACAAGCATTTCATATGCTTAGGTGCTATATCTTTCCTTCATCTATGGCATTAACCATTGACAATGTATTGTGAAAATATTTGTACGATACTTAAACTGAACTGAATAAACTGAAACTGATCACATTCCAATTTCGTATGACTTCAGTTAACATACAATAGCGTATTTGGTTTCATAGTCACCAAATATTTATTCTCCAACTAATTTCCAAGCTATGTGGCGCCCAATGAAAAAATACTCATGAGGTAATTTAATTTGTTTCCAAAATATTGTTACAATACCTCTGGGTTTTTAATGTTTATCTCATACCTCATTACTGAAACTCAATCAACTATATCATAGTGCTCAGCGGCGAACAGCTGCCTGGACCTTTTGGCTTTTCATAATAATATTGGTTGATAATATCTGTTCCGTAGCAAGCATTTGCAATGTAACCTGGCATTGAGAGGCTTTGCATGATCATTCAGATGTAATCTAATGTTAGTCAAGGTATTAGCCAGGAAATTATTTTTTTCCTGATGGATATCCACTCGACTAATTCTCATTCTTTGTTTCATTTGTCAGTAGGTCGAGTGCTTTCGACTTAATATGAAGCGAGGCGCGCAGAAGTGTGATTAGGCGTGACTGACATACGCAACAAGATGTGACCATTCATCACTTTAAACTAAGGAGTACGACTCGGAGATATTAGTCAAATTTGAATCAACGAGACATCACCTGAAAATGGAGAAGTGAAAAGTTGCAAAATATTGGCATAAAACTACAACAATTTCTCCACTTTATAAATCAGAAATGTGTTTGTTGTATAACGTGATCATTTTTAAGTGCTGAAACATGTGTTCAATGAAAATTGTCGTTTCGGATAAAATGTGTGTGACTCATCGTCTTCCATACATAACTATCACTATTGCCGCACACTTGAAAAAACAACACGCTGATTTCATAACAAAAAAATTGTGAAATAGATTTTCGCCAACGAAAATGTATTGAGGACCTTGTGAATGCCATGCCACTGGTGCATCAATGTTACAAATGATTTCTGCTGAGTACTCCTTCTTGAAAAACATTCTTCTTTGCATCATTCATCCACATGAGTCCTCAATTAAGACTGGAATAACTATCTGAATGAAAATAAAAAATTCACTTCCAGATTTTTTATTTTGAGTTAGGGTCTTTTACATATCTATCAGATATAGTTCAACGTCCAGCGTGGCTTAAGCCGGAAAATTAGTTGTTTTCTGTTAGATTTTTGAATTTTCAGAAAAATATTTGCACTCATTATTCAATTGAGAATGTATCAGTAGTATAGCTATACCCGTTCTAGCACAGTTGAGGGTGTGCTTGAACCGGTATAGAGTTTTTGGGGTCCCTAGGGCTGCTACGATGGTCTGAGACAGCTAGAAACGTTATGAGGGCCGTTTTTGGGACCGCCACTGGTTTAGGGGCCGCCACTGGATTGAGATCGTCGGTGAGGATGATGGCGGTCATGGACGATTCGTTGTAAGAAGGTTTTAGGAAAAAATGGCGGTTGTGGGTTTATGAGTGGGTGGGTGTGGACAGGGAAACAATCTGTAGGAGTGGTCTGTCATTGGTCGCAATGGTGGCAGCCATGTTGTGGGGGGGAGTGTGGAATCGAGATTGGGGCAGGTTTGGTGGTTTGTGATTGGTCGCAGCAGCCATGTTGTAGGTATGTGTGTGTAGGTGGGTGGTAGTAGGATTGAGAGTGGGGTAAGGGAGAGCTGTGATAGGTCATGTCAGTGGTGATAGCCATCAACCGCTATCCAATTGCCGAGCAGCAGTCATCTTGAAATGGGAGTGGGTGGGGTCTCACTGTCCGTTAGCCACATTCGTCAACCGCCATCCAGTAGCTGCATTCGTCAACCGCATTGGTCGGCTGTCAACCAATAGCCCATTGTTCAATCGAAGAAGTGGATGGCAGCCATTTTGAAAAGTGGAGGAGTCATTAGTGTTTAGGACATCATCAGTTCAGTTATCAGTTGTTTATTCAAATGACCGGATGTCGGCATCTTTGAAAGAGTGTGTACATTGTGGTTTGTTCACATTAGCTCAGATAAGGATGCAGATCTCGATCTGTGAGAATTTGCAGTAAACAAGCAGTTCTCAGAAATAATAAAGAAGAAATTCTGAGAATTAGATCGTTCGATCCGTGAGATAGATTTGTATGTTCAAGGCCAAATTATTGCATCATATTATGCCAGTTCTGAGAATTTTGTCGAGTCATCAGAAATACAATTGTGCATTAGGGAATTGGTGTACGTGACCAATCTCCACCGTCAGGTTCATTCTTCAGCTGTCCTCTGAACTGTAAACACCGTTCTGTTCAGTGCCCTCACTCGCTCTCTGAATTTGTGTGTGGATCTCTAAACATCTAAAAACGTAAGTTTATTTTATTGTTTTACTTTTTTTTATCTGTTTTTTCAAAACCTTTTTTCGTATGTCAAAAGGACACTTTGATTTTTTTCTGTTTCAAACATTTTGTCATATATCGAGAATGTGGATTTTTTAATTTTTTCTCAACTTTTTTCCAAATTATTTTTTTTCACGTATAATTTTTTCAAAAACTTGTTTTTCTTCAAAAAATTTTAAGGATTGTTTATTTATTATAGAATCTTGCAGAAATAAACGCTGTTGCGAGCAGTTGCTACAGGGAAACCGTGGCTTCATCAATATTGCCGCTAAACAAACCTATGCTAATTGAGAGTGGTTAAAACGAAGTACGGGGTCACAATAGTAGCCGATTTGGAAACCAAATCAGTCTCCCTACCTAGGAGGGTTTTCGAAGTGTTACAGCCGAAAATCGACGAGTTCAAACCTCGAGACTATTCAATAATCGTGAAGCCATCCACGACGAAGGCACCTGCCTTCGAATTCATCCACAACTGAGTCCATCCATCCATCTTCATCAAAAACTAGGACCATACGCCGACGGCGACAACTGTGACGGCTGTTTTCGATTTTATCAAATCGAGGTGAGAGAAATATACCTGTATTTTGTTTATGAAAAAGCATTCATTTTTCTCGTTTTTCAAATAAACTTCTCGAACAAACATCCAGTCCAATGGAACGCTAAAATTGGCTGAAACATTGAACATGTACAATGGGCATCAAAATTCCTGCCAACAGTTCCATTGGAATATTGAGAAAATTGGAAACAAATTTGGGATATTTAAAAACATGTCGTCATTTCATTGAAAATTCAGGGGTGGAGAGTCAGGGGTTGACTGCTATAAAAAATCTGAAAAGCCGAGTCATTAGGGAAGATTTGAAATCGACGTTTCGCGTACGAGTTCGTACAGCGGTAATAATAAATTTGACACATAAAGATACCATCAAATTTTTCAAAGACGCCTTCAGCCTTCTCAAACGTAGAATCAATAATATGTTTAAAAAAATCCCCACGCTGAAGGTTAATACTTGTTTTTGCGAGGAATTCGTCAAAATGAACTTGGAAGGAGAGAAACTTGAATTGAAATATGTCAATACTAAAAACAAAGTGATGGATAGGGTAACAGATTTACAGTGTTGGTTCGAGGAATTTTGTTGTAGATGAATTGGAAAAATAAATTGGAAGAATTTTGCGGAAAAGAAAGCCGGTGGGCAATACTAAAAATCGTAAATTTGGAAGTGAATACCAATCAATCAGGTTCGGGCAAAGGGGCTCCATCTTTAATCAAACTTCCACGAGCCATTGCTAGAAAAAAGGCTTGTATCAACGTGCGTAATACCGGCGATGACAATTGATTCGGATAGGCGGTGGTTTCCGCTTTGTATCCTGTAGAAAAAAATGCACAGCGTACATCAAATAACCCTCATTGGTCGACCGTACTGCATATGGAGAGGATGGAATTGTCCATAACTCTTGGCCAAATTTCTAAAATTAAAAAACTCAACGGTATTTTGGTGAACGTATATATTTTGGAATTGGTTGAATCATCAGCAAACGATGATGATGGACATACAGTTTTTACGTTTGTACCGACGAAACTTGTCAACTTACTGATGATTCAAAATAAATATTCTATTAAATTGAATATTGATGAGGACGACGAACATACAGACACCAAATTTCATTATTGCTGGAAAAAAGACTTATACCGATTGGTTGGCTCACAAATGAGTAAGGATGAACATAACATATTCATTTGTGACAGATGTCTTAATTATTTCGGTAGTAAGGACAAATTAGACAATCATACTGTTGACTGTGAAAAAACTAAAAACTACAAAATTTTCTTCCCGAAATATGATCATCATGTTGAGTTCAAGGACTTTGTTCATATAGGAATGGTTCCATTCGTTATATATGCCGATTTCAAATCGATTTTGGAAAATCGAAATACCAAAAATATATTCCCTATAGCGCAGGCTTATATTTCGAATGTAATTATGATGACACTCAGTCATATTACGATATCCATCAAGGTTTGGATTTGATGGAATGGTTCGCGGAACAATTGAAATCCATATCGAAATTCGTAGAAGGGAAAATTTCAAAAATCGCCTCCATGTCTGTCAATGCTATTAGAACGGCGGCGGATTCAACTTGTCATATTTGTAAAGAACCCCTCCAAAAAAATCAACTGATTGTAGCCAACCATTTCCCAGGTGCATTTCGAGGTTGGGCACATCAGAACCAATGTAACCTAAACTAAGAAAAACGCTTTGTGCTTTCCATTGTGTTCCATAATCTAAGCCATTTTATTATTCGAGATATCGTGAAAAGTGGCAGAGTGACTTTGTGTGTGACATAACTTCACTTCAAGAGAAAATGTAACCAGAAAAATTTAAATGAGGTGGGGATTCTAACCTTACTTTTTTCAACATAATCTCACTTTCAAAGGAAACATAACCTCAAAATTTAAATGAGGTGGAGATTCTAACCTTACTTCTCCAAACATTACCTCACTTTGAGAGGAAATATAACCTCATAATTCAAATTTGGTGGGGGAATTCTTACCTCACTTTTTTTCTGCCAAACATAACCTCAAAGGTGTGTGGGGTGAGACAATGAATAAAATACAGAAGTCAATTTTCACATTCTATATATTCAATCATCTCTCTAAGCACAATTGTCCAATTTCATCGAGCATTCCGCACCTCAAGCCAAGTGTTTACACGGCATCAAAACCACGTTCATGTCCTTTTCCAAACATACTTTGCACGACATTGGCGACGACGAGGATGGTGATTTCTCTTCTTGAATGCTGCTGGATGGCGATGTCTCTTCGTGGACGTTGCTGTTGCTGGTAGGTCGGTTCGTTGTCGTTGTTTGTCTCGGGAAAATTGAGTTTACGAGCCGCATACGTCTCCTCCTGTCGATAGCATTTTCTTCAAAGAAAAGTATAGGCGACATGTTCGATGTTACTTCGTCTCTGGGTAAAAGACTGTCTTCGAGCCGCTTATGTCTTATCAGAGTGGCAGCGTCTTCTTCTGTGGAAAACCCACAATGTGTGTTGAGCATCATCTTCAAACTGCTATCCGAATCCTTCAACTCGACATTTCGGACACACAACAATGTGTTCTCTCTGGATATAAATGAACCCAGCTCTGGTCAATCTTTCTTTGGGATACGGGTGATGCCAATTTTGAAATGTCGGTAATCTGTCTTCATACACATCCATGTCGAACAAGATAAGAAGGAGCAGCTCTACCAAACACCCAACTGTCATACTGTTGACAGCTGACGTGTAACGTCACAGTCTGTGACATGTAACGTTTTGTGCCAGTGCTGCCATCTTGGGTGACATTTGACAGTTCTGACACCTATGACAGTTTTTTTGAATTATATGTGACAGTGCTGCCATCTATGAAAATGTGACAGACCAAGCCGTGACGTTAGCCTTGGCCATGTTGTATGAGGTGTGTGACGTCACAGCCATTTTGATCATTGAATAAAGAACGACTGTCACTTTGATTATTTTTTCAAACTATACGTTTTGATTTTTTTCTCAACTTTATTGAATTTTTTATGTTTATTTCAATGGGTACTCAACTCCACCCGAAATAGAGAGGAAAAGGTAGAAGAAAAAAGATAGAAACACTGGAATATACATACATTTATTCAAGTCATAAATCATTCACAACTTTGATTCTATAAAAGAAAAGATATTCTTCTAATGCATTAGCCAACAAACTGTCTGGTGAAAGTTCACATAGTTTTTGAAAAAGTTCCAAATTCCCGAAACATTCTTGCGGTTGTTTGAGGAAAAATGTATTTATACCCTCAATAATATCATGGTGATGAGCACAAAAATTTATAATCTGCATTCGATCAGACACCAAGCTTCGGTGGACTTGTATCAGCTGTTTGGCTTCGTCCTGGTCAATAATGAAGTTCACTCCGTGTTTTTCCACTCGAACCCGTTTGCAATATTCCCAAACCGTTTGCGTAACTTTGCAATGGTCTCGACACGAGTATTCCACATCGTCGTTTTGATAGAGAGGATATAGGGGAAGGGGGCCCCAAGAGAAGTCATTCAAAAGGGTTTCCAATTGTTTGGTTAACAGGCTCCATTCGTAGGTACTGAACAATATTTCCGTGGACTGGTACAACGGACTTGGAATTATGGCAGCACCAAAAGATCTCGCAGGTGACAATCCAATTCTCAGCACATAGCCAGTCATGGAAAAGGAGCTTGCCAATAGGTAGTGGTCCTCCAATTTTTCTGCCATTTCGTAACTCTCCAACATGTCATCGAACTGTTGATTATAATTTTCAGGTGAAAGCGGTGAAATGGGGCTGGCGTACGTTATGGTTGACATATCGCTCGAACAATAAGCGCTGTCTTGACTCATGGTGATGACGATGACGACTGCTGACTGACGTCGTCTCGTTCCCGCCAAATGTGTAAATATGGTTTTCCCCACCACTACCACCCACGCCAGACATGTCATAGCTTGTCGCCGCCGCTGCTGAACTATTGCGTCATCCTCTATCCCACTGTTGTGTGTTTTCGAAATCGAGCCATTCAACGTACATTTTTTTCTTTCCCCGTCTTTTCGAAACTCTATCCACGAGATATATGTCGGGATTCGCGGTTTTTTGTCATTCTTGTTCGTTAAAGGCCCCCTTAATGGGCGTACCGAATATATCTTCAAGCATATATGTATTTGGATAACCTATTTGAACACAAACGATTTTGAATAATTCTGTCGTCCTATTTGGCGTATAACCTTTTTGAAAAATATGCTTTGCCTTGGAAATGCGAACAATGTCTCCCACTTTGAATTTTTGCGGTTCAACTCATTTTCCCCAACAATTCGCTCGATAAATTCGATGTAGAATACGCCTTTCGTTCTGTTTGTTCACCTCATTCAGTTTAAATTTAATTGTTGTATGTTCGGTGTCATTGTAGTTTTTCGTGATTTCCGGCAGTATGTAAGTCTATCCATTTGTATGTACCGTTCAAGCTGAAGTACAATTGGGACTTCAACGTTCTGATAACACGCTCGGTTATGGCGGCTTCCATCACCATAAACGTATTGAAGTGGTTGATTTCGCGTTCCACCAATAAACTTTGAAATTTGGCATCGAAAAATTTCGTACCTTGATCGGTTTGTATATTTTTTGGACAATCCAATATGTCATTATTGGACAATCCAATATATCATGTACGATCCAATATACCATTAAAAGTTTCGGTAATTTCCTAACCCGTTTTGGATTTTAGAGGACGAATCCACAAAAATTTGGAAAAACAGTCGATGACGACCATAATCATTTTAAAATCCTAATTTTCTGAGGAAAACATTCTCATTCCAACCAAGTCCATTTGCCATAAATCGTCCAAGCCTTCAATTACCGGAGATAATGTTTTCTAGCCGGTTTATGGAGTTCTGCAACGACTTGAGCTTTCGACATCTTCAACGAGAATGTTCAATATCGTACGAATACATTGTATTTATTCTTTCTTCGATTTCAAACAGGTGCTTGGACAATTCCGTCATTCTACCCTCCAAAAGATGCATCTGATCCGAATCGAGTTGATGTTGTTTTTGCATCGCACTCATATCGGTAGCCATTTTCTTGATGTCAAAGTTTTTGCGGTACCTGCCATTGTTCAAGTCAAAGTCTTTGGCTACGACGAGGGCATCGTATTGGCTATGGGATCAACTTTCCGAACATAGCGTTTTGAATTGTTCGAGAAAGTCATGTCGGGGAAAGCGTGCTCATCGAAAACATGTCGCAAGTTGATTTTGTCCTGTTTAAAGAGCGCAATCATATTGCAGTTGTCACGTATCAGCTGTTTGGGCACTTTCGAATGAGTCTGACAGAGATAGATGGCATCGATATGTTTGTCATCGAGAAATATTCTCGAATTTTCTGTTGTCCATCGCAGGCCACATCGTCAAAGATGAATATAGAGTGAGATCAAGCATCTTCCATAGAGATGATTTCATCGTTGTCTCTGAACGGGAAATAGTCGATTTCATTTATACCGCTCAGCGCTTCTTCGAGAAATTGATACTTGGGCTGATACAAGGATTTCGAATAGACGTAGATATTTGCGAATTTGGGGCCATTTTCATCCAACAGTAACGACAGAATAAGATTCGTTTTTCCTGACCCGCTAGGACCACAGATAACGGCTCAGAAGAAATTTGGCAATGTGCTGACATGTTTACTTCCCCCTCCATCGCCGCCGCCTTTATGTCCCACTTCGTAAACGTCAATGTTCTCGATGTGAAGCGTGTGTTCTTGCTGAACGATCTCCATGTTCTGATCAATCTACAGGGTGATCGTTATTTATCTTTACTTGAGTGGCTGCCTTTTTCGGTCCTTTACCCTCCTTTGGACTACATTTCCTCTTGGGTGGAAACAATTTGGTAATTATATTCTTATATTTCCATGACTTATTGCCATTGATATTCCCGTTGGGTAGTTTGGGTGCATTGGTGAGCACTAAAATCGTCTTATAATTCGTAATATTACCGATCATACAAATATTGTATTTTCAATTTATAAACCTGATCACCTTTTTGAAAAAGGTTTGAATGTTACAGAATGTGAGGCAGTAGTTTTGCAGATATATATCAATGAATGTGTTTGTATTGTAAAATAACCCAGAATAAGTATCCAGAATTCATTTGAATGTTTAATAATTGAATGAAGACAACTCACATGAATGAAAACTCGGAAAAGTAGTCACGTAATCGTCCGGTGACAAGGACCATGTAATATTACCAATCATACAACAAAATATTGTATTATGGCAGGTCTGTAAAATTATAGGGGACACTGATTCTATGACCGCTCTGTCCAAATCTTTATCCTGTAAATATCTTCACTCAAGTAAATGTGATCAATGTTTAAGAAAGTGGTATGAAAATGACTTACCCAAGCTTGAAGAGTAGGAAGTGGAAAGTGAAAGCAACTTCGTTTTGTGTGAAAGGTCACTCTAGATCGAACGTCGTCGTAAAGATAATTTCGCTCATTAATAGCACGTGTGTGTATGTTAACACCAATTGCCGGAATGTCTATTTTCCTTTTTGTGCCCTAGGTTCTCGGCTTAGGCGGCACTCTCGATTCATTCTTCAATATCGTTGCTATCGAAGCGAGATACGAGGGTAGGACGTGTAATAGTAATTTTATAGGAGGTAGGTACTTCTGATTGAGCAAGGATTGCTAAGGGTTGTCTTATGAACTAATGATCATAAACAAAAGTAAAATAATTCGCGAAATGAATTCTAAATACCAATCAGTATATACATGGTGTCCCTGGACTTTCACTTTTCCTCTCGGGAATGCATAGATGGGGTCAAAAAATCACCAGTACTTCATATTACTTTTGTTCCTGAAAGCCTTCGTTACCAAGTTACGGGCCCTCAAAGTAACAAAATGAAAAATGTTTTTTTTTTTATAACTTTCAAAGTGGATATTCAAAATCATCTTAATTTTGGTGATCGACTAAACAAATGAATTCCTTCGATGAGCTTTCATGCAGGAGTCAGTTGTTTTGTTACAAAGTCCACCCCCGATGGTCCACACCCCAAAACTTTGAAATGACTGGGATTTGTCGAAATGTTTTAACAAAACAAGGTTACCTGGACAATTTGCTGAATAAAAGTACTCGTGTGGAAAATCGATCGGAGCAACGATTTTTGATAAAAATGCTTTTTTGTTCGACGACATCCCACCTGAGATGTCCACCATTATTCGAAAAGATTAATTTGTAATGAAAATAGAAATGATAGGTACAATGTTCATAACGAATTTTTATCATGCAAACACGTTTACCTTACAAAACTCATGGTGTAAATAATCAATTGCAAGCCTCAAGAGCAAACAGAAATGCAAAACCCGCAACAAAAACTGCTCGATATGACCCCCGTCTCTCTCAATACATTTTCTTAGTCGGCGCAAACACCCTCTCTGCACTTGAAATAGCATGCCAGGGTCGTTTCGTATGGCTTCACAATGTAATGTAATTCTATTCAATAAGGCATCTCTGGTGTGAATATGTGTAGCGTAAACGGGGCTCCTCAGATGCCCCACAGAAATAAATCCAATGGATTCAAATCCGGAGACCGTGGTGGCCCACCTCTACCAATCCATCTATTGGAAAAAATCTGGTTCAGATGGTCCCGCACAATCAAACTTGAATGAGGAGGAGCGCCATCATGCATAAACCACATATCTCTTCGGGTTTGCAATGGAACATGTTTCGAAAGTCCATTCAAATCGTTCTGAATGAACTCCAAATAACGTTCTCCATTCAATCGGTCATGAAGAACGAATGGTCCTATAAGATGGTTTCCTATGATACCAGCCCAAACATTCACGTTCAATTTCCGTTGGTGTTTGGTTTGCAATATCCCATTAGGATTTTCTTCGGCCCATATGTGGAGATTGTGAGAATTGATCTCTACTGAAACCTGCTTCATCAGTGAATAAAAGAGTAATCAAAGTCATATCCTCCCTTTGCTCATCCAGGAATCAATTGGCATATTCCAGTCGTGCTCGAAAATCTTCAGGTGTCATGGCATGAACCTCCTGGATGTGATATGGGTGGAGCAGTTGTTCCCTAATCATTCTATGAAGAGTGGACTTGGATGTATGGAACTGTTCTGATAGGTTTCTGATGCTTATTGAAGGATCATCAGCGACAGCTTCCAAAATATTTCTCTCCAATACAACGGTACGCACAGCCCTAGGAGCGCCCTCACCATCTCGTTTTGGCAAAATGGAACCCACAATAATATCGAAATAAAACAACAGGCTCCAATTAATCATCCATCAGACATGCCTGTCTCCCTCAAGCTGCGATCGACACGCTCGAACGTTTCTCTTGTTGGTAACGTTCGATTGTGAAAATGCTCGGCATACAGACGACGGGTTTCTGCAGCATTACCAAATGCTCGTCCATACAATGCATGCATATCTGCATATTCGTTGAATGTAAACTAGTTGGCCATATCGAAATACTTCAAACTGTCCCATTAGAATATTGACAATACAATGACAACGCACCACGCAACAAAACAAAATCGCAGTCCAGTTGTCATTTTTTATCCACACTAATTCTATTTCTGTCTACAAGGTGTTTTTGTCAACATCTGTGGAAGAAATGGAACATAAATTTATTCACCGGATATTCTTCACCTATCCATGTGCAGCCGTTTTTGTAGTTTATTCGTTTGCTTTTTATCAGTTATGTTTTCCGATGTGCGTTTTTTTCAGCTAAATTTATCTTCGGCTTAAAGAGTTTGTCCCATGAAATTATACTTATCAGTGAAACTCCTCAACATTTAAGCTGTATACGAATTTGCAACATCCAAATGTCGAGTTTCATGAGATTCAGATAACACAACACGAAACGTGCTTATTCCACGCGTACATACAAAATATGGACTGAATTCGATATTTCATAGTGGAGTAGCTTGTTGGTTCAAAAACACCACGAATCTACATAACTTGATATTGCATTTGAAAAAATATCTACATTGTGAATGAAACTTTCAACTAGGTACTGTACTTTCTATTTACGACTTTATTTAAGCATATTTGGTATTATCCCTGTTATAAATGTTGTTGAATTAACGTTAGCATTAGTATTTCTACTGTGAAAATTTTTCATTTCAAATAATGGTGGACGATCGAGTTTGATGTTGTCGAGTAAAACTGCATTTTTATTAAGAATCGTTGCTCCTATCGACTTTCCACACAAGTACTTTCATTCAGAAAATTGTCTACGTAATCTTATTCTGTTGAAAACTATTGAAAAATTATCTGTCATTTCAAAGTTTTGGGGTAGTCTGTTCCTGACTGTGTAGCGAAACAACTGACTCCTGCATAAAAGCTCATCGAAGGAATCAATTTGTTTAGTCAATCACCAAAATTAAGGTGATTTCGAATATTCACTTTGAAAGTTATCGAAGAAAAACATTTTTCATTTTGTAACTTTGGGGGCCCGTAACTTGGTAACGAAGGCTTTTAGGAATAAAAGTAATATGAAGTACTGGTGGTATTTTGACCCCATCTATACATTCCCGAGAGGAGAAGAGGAAGTCCAGGGACACCCTGTATATAGAAAAAAATAGAATGAACAAGTAATGAGTATATAAACATAAGAGAAAAAAACGTAATAATCAGAAGTGGAAACGAAACATAGTTTGAGAAGTATTGATTGGTAAAATTGAAGGGCTGCTTTTTGGTTGGGAGTTTTTTCAAACCATCGGTTATTTCAAATGAGTGTCTCCGCCTTCAATATTTATGAGCTTTCTGCCAATGAAATACTTTGCTCCGTTCGGATGGATGCCATAACAGTCGGGATCAGGTATCAGCATGGATATGTTCACGCTTCGGAGTCTTGAATGTAACTGACACTCGCTGCCACGTCAATCATGTTTATAGAAACCCCCTTCAACCCCCTCCAACCGTCCTCAATGTCAAATATGAGTATAGACCGCCACCTCATTGAACGTCAGCTGAAATCTGTGAAACTAGTGATGTCATCGCTGTGACGTCAGTCTTCATGTTGGTGTACGAGGGTGGAGGAGTGCTCAACACTCTGATAAACGAGCTCATCATCATATCAGTATTGTGGACGTAAGTTTCATATACCCATTTTATGTCGGTGCCATCGAATGCATTTTTTTCATTTTGGTGCTTTCGAATGCATATAATTATTATTATTATTACAGCTGGAACAAGGCTACAAGAACGGTTGGCACGAGGCGATCCCAGCATCAATCCATTGGACAGTGCTTGCAAACATCACGACTTTGCATATTTGCAGAGCAAATCGCTCGAAGATAGACACAAGGCGGATGAAGTGCTCGAATACAGAGCGGGAACCAGACAAAGCCAGATATTTGGGTTTTGAAGAACGTGCGAACGCTCTTCTCGTCATCGGAGCCATGAAAGTCAAGAGGAATCTCGGTATGGGCATGCTAAGTAAGGCCTCATTCAAACGACATGTTATAAAAAAAATCGCCAAGTCTCTGAAACAGTCTCTCACATTAAAACGGGCCACATCTAATGCCCTGAAAGCGGCTCAAGTGGCCATCAAGAAATTGGGTGAAAAACTAGTCAAAGTTCATACTACTTTACGATGCAAAGTCAGGTGGTGTCCCACCTCTGATACCGATAGTCGCCGGCAGTAAAGCTCACAGAAAGAGACCGTATAATAGAGAAAACAAGACAGAACCCTGAACATATACTGTTCATAACATCAGATAAAATAAACAATGGAAGGAAAGTACAGGACGAGGTAACAAAAATCCTGGACCCGAGAACCCAAATACTAAAAATCAATAGAATGAGAACGACGACTAAGGCACTAATTATAGAGGCATCCTCGAAAGAGGACCTAGACAAAATCATGAATAATCCCGCCATGAAGAGAAGTTTCAAATGCGAACTTCCCAAAAAGAGGAGACCACTCGTCATCATTTATGATGTAACGAACAGTAAAACAGAAAAAGAAATAACAGAGGACATTAGAACGCAGAACTTTAAGGACATTACGGAAGAAGACTTTGAAAATGAATTTAAAATTAGGTTCAAAACAGGACCAAAAGGCAAATCAACAGTCCCCCTTGTTGCGGAAGTATCACCGCAACTAAGGAAAAGAATAAATGGGAAAAGGCTATACATTGGGTTTACGAGTGTTAATACTAAAGACTACATAGTAGTCCCCAAATGTCTGAAATGCCAGGACTTGGGACACGTGAGTAAATTTTGCACAAAGACAGAAAGCATCTGCAGGCACTGTGGAGAGATAGGACACGAAAAGAAGTATTGTCCAAAAACTAACGAACCGAGCATCTGCATACCATGCAGAAAAAGGGCAAAACCATGCAAAGCAGGAACAGACTGCCAGACGCACAAGATGCTACTGGACAGAATGATCCGAAACACCGATTATGGCCAATAGACTCCCAACGGAGATATCGGCCATAATAAACATAGAAACGGAAAAAAAGATAGAGAGAAAAACACCATCAAAAAGCCTGAGGGACAGACTCAGAAGGATATCTTTCATAAGAAAGAAGAAAGAGAAAGAACCTGAAATAGCAACAGTTCGAAAAACAGAACCGAACATAAATGAAATATACGCAAACATTGAAATCAACATGAAACTCTCAAGATTAGAGGAAGCAAAAATACTAATAACCGCATTGAGGCACAATGTAAGAAATAAACATACTAAAGGAGATAAAATCACCTTCCCGGTTCCGGGAGCGGTGGATCGAATTCAGCTAAAATGTTACAACATTCCAACAGATATCGATGAACTGGAGGGGCTTCTGAAACAAGTCTTCAGCAGGAGGAACCAGGTCTTGGACCTTGAGGAACTGTACAGAGATTTTGCAATAACATACGGAAGAATAGCGTTTGACCATACGAAAAGCTGGCCTTTGTGCCACATACATATAAGATCTCCGTAAAAATCCGAATCGGACAGATCAACTGCATGCGCAGTGCTGCAGTTGGTCATGAGATAAGGAAGGTTGCGGAAGAAAAGGAACTGGATATGGATATGGCCGAGAGCAAAATAGATATCACGATATCAAATGCTAGAGCGGCAAACCAGATCATGGACTGGAAGGTCGAAGGAAACCTAACAACGAGTGACCACAATCTGATAAGCTTGGTCATACAAAAAACCCGAACTGACGATATGGGCCCAATGGTGAAAAAATACGATATGCACAGAGCAAACCGGGAAACTCTGAAAGCTGAATTCGATGCACCGAGACCGGAAGGAAACGAGGATGTACATGAATATGCCAAGCGCATAGCAAAAGAAATTAAGAGAGTGATGGATCTAGCGATCCCCCAGACTTATTCAGCAAAATATGCAAGGAATGATGCTTGGAGCGTTGAACTCACAAGACTAAGAGGCCAAGTAAGAAACGCAAGGAGGAGATACCAAAGAAGCGTATACACGAAGAACGTCGCAGACTTCTTGGGGTATATCGCTTGATTAAACAGAATTATATAGCGCAGATAGCAGAAACAAAGGCCAGGAGTTGGGAAAGGTTTGTACAAACCCACCTAGCAACAGATGCATGGGGAATGCCGTACAAGATTGTAACGAAAAAGATAAGATGTTCCACCATGCTCTCCTCTCTAGAAAGAGAGGATGGGTCTATGACTGGGACATGGGAAGAGTCAGCGGAACTGCTGGTGAACACGTTGCTGCCTTCAGACGTACATGAGGGAGAAACGGCAGAACAGCAAGAGGCAAGAAGGGAAATGGTACAAGTATACCAGGAACCACCAGAAACAATCTTGTACCCATTCACGGAAAATGAAATAGAAGAGTGCCTGTGCACGATGAAAAAGAAAAAGGCTCCAGGGCCGGATAACATAACAACTGAAGTGCTACTAGCACTGAAGGAAAAACTAATCCCAGCTCTGTGCGTACTCTATAATGAATGCCTAAGACGAGGCATAATACCAAAGGTATTTAAACAATCAGAGATTGTGATAATAAGTAAGGGGGAAGACAAAGATCCATCAAAAGCAAAGTCATATAGACCAATCTGCTTACTGAATTCAATGGGCAAGCTCCAAGAGAAACTACTGTGCAAAAGACTCAAAGAACACAGGAAAACAATAGGTGTCCACCCAGATCAATACGGATATAGATCCGGAAGATCGACGGAGGACGCTATAAACAAAGCACCAGGCATAGTGGATGAAAGCGAAAATAAATACGTCGTAGCGATATTCATAGACATATCCGGAGCTTTTGACAATCTCTGGTGGCTGCATTCTTTGGAAGACTCCGAGAGATGCAGTGTCCTGGGGCGTTGTATAAAAGCTTCAGAAGTTACTGTCAAGACAGGTATGCGAATCTGAGCTGTCCCACGGAGAAAATCTCCAAGTGCCTGACGAAAGGATGTCCTCAAGGTTCAGTGTGTGGTCCGGTTTTCTGGGACATTATGCTCGAGGAGTTACTCGAGCAACTGTCCATGGCGGTAGAAGCACTAGGCACCGTTGCATATGCCGATGACCTACTAATACTAGTAGAAGCGGAAAGCAGAAGGGAACTGGAAAGGAAAGGAGATAACGTGCTAGATATAGTGCATATGTGGTGTGGAAAGGTAAAGCTTAAAATATCAGTTGAAAAGACAACGTACAACTTAATAAAAGGACAGCTGAGATCCGCAACTGCGAATAGATGGACGGCTGGTCAAAAGAACAAAAAAGGTAAAATACCTTGGACTACTCATGGACGAGTCCAGAATGTTTGCCTACCACATCACTGATGTATGTGAAAGAGCAACAACAGCAATGCACAGGATAACAAGCCTAGTGCAAAGAGAGGTGAGAATACCATTCAGGCAGGTGAGACTTTACCTAAGTGTGGTGCTGGCGTTGATCGCTGGATATAGTGCGAGCGTGTGGGTACACAAGCTGCAAAACATAAAGAACAGGGAAAAAGTAGACAGGACCCAAAGAGGGTTCCTCGTCAGAATGACAGGAGCCTTTAGCACAACTGCTACGCAGGCTCTCACAACATTAGTGGGAGTACTGCCGATGCAGTTAGAAATCAAGAAAAAAGCAGCCTTGTATTGGATCAGGCGCGCTGACCACCTAAAAGCACAGGCGATTGTCGGCAGAGAAATCAGAACAAGAAGGGATGTCCATAAAGAAATAGCAAACCTGTGGCAGGAAATGTGGAGTAATTCCGAAAAGGCAAGGAGGGTATATGAAATATTCCCTAACCTAGACAGAATACCGCCACACTTTAACCCGACACCAGGGTTAGTACATTTCCTGAAGGGGCATGGACCCTACCCGAAATACCTTAACAGATTCAATCTGAAAGACAATAGTCTGTGTGAATGCGGAGAGGAAGGCACGCCTGAGCACGTAGTTCTGGAATGCCTTAGATACGAAGATCAGGAAAACCTAAGAGGAAGAATACGAGGAAGAAACCTACGGGAAATCATAGAAAATGTACATACGTATAACGTTCTCAATACACTAGCACAGAAGGTCTCCCTATATCAACAGGAGATCTTCAATGCAAGAAGACAAGAAGAACGATGAATGAACAATGAACACTTAAATGATAAAGAAGAAGAAAACGAAGACTCAAAGAAAGAAGAAAGAAGAATGAATAAACAAGAAAGAAGAAGAAGTGCACGACCTACCAGGGTGGAAAAGTTCCGGACAAGGGTCTGTGGCTCGCCGAACTGCCACCTAATGGAAGAAGTTGACGCACATGTCTGCCGACCTGGAGAAGGCGGTGGACAGGAGGTAAAATGCATGCATCCCGCATGCCAAAAACACCAAGTAACTGTAAATGCAAGTTAGCATAACTTGAGTTGAACAAATTGCATGAAAGCATGTAAAAGCATGTAGTAGACAATAGTGTAAAAAGTAGTCTAGGAATAGTGTTTTGGTCATTCAAATTGTAGGCCTAGGGCCAAAGAAACTTCAATCGAAGAAACTAAATGTAAGCATAAACATAATGCATGTAAATACAAACCAACACTAATAGAATAAGGCTCTTGTACTAACAATAATTTAGGAAGAAAATGGATAAAAACAGTGGAAATAATAAAAAGAAGTAAAAAATTGCGATCTGTTTTAAATTTTTAGATAACAGATTATAAGTAAAGAAAAGTAAATGAAAAAAAAAAAAGTCGCCGGCCTCGCTCTTGGTGCACTGAGCGGCAGAGCATCAGCCTTTGCCAAACGGTCGTGGATGCTAAGGATGCCGCCCAGAAGGAATTGAAAGAGGATAAACGTCATCACAAGGCCATGGAATCCATAGGCAAGGGGTTGTACGTGAGGAAGAATGCCAAAGGTGGCTATGGACTCTTATAATGAAAAAAATAAAAAAACTCCCAATAAAGCTACCTGATAGAGCGCTGTACGACATCTATCTAGTGCGATATGCCAAATAATTGAAAATCCCGCACTTTCGAAGCGTGTTCATGCGCGACACCCTGCTATCTAGCGGTCCTCGAAAGAACGAATGTGCCATCGTCAACATGGACGTGTCACGAAACAGCGGCACTCATTGGGTAGCTTATAGAAAAACCAACGGCAAAGTAGAGTATTTCGAGTCGTTTGGGAATTTGAAAGCGATGCTGGAATTGGTCAGATATCTAGATGGCGGTAGCAGCGGCAGCGGCAATGTCAAGATTTTCTACAAGAACCGTCAATATCAGACTTATAATGAAATGAATTGCGGTCATCTCTGTTTGGAATTTCTAATGTATGATTGAAACTGTATTTGAATGCTGTCACAGTGGCGGTGGTGTCATTCGTCACTGTTGCTGAGAGTGAACAGTCACAATCACATGTTCTCCTTTTGCCCGCGCACCCCTATCGAATTGAATGCGAAAAGAGGATATGAGTTGGCGCTTCGATCCTTCCACTCGTACAATACCATACCGAACATGAAAGAGGGTCGAGAATTCCGCTATTACGATGGATCTAACGTGTTGCGTACCATTGCATTTCCGCGGGGGTGTTATGAAATTGCCGATATTGAGTCGTTCATACTGGAAGGGATGGCGTTGAAGTGCGAAGTCTACAGTTGATACTTTGCCCTTTCATTCGTGGAGACGGATAGCATAGGCGTTACATTGAGATTTTCTCCGAAGGTACTTCAACCGAACGAAATGCATTCTTCCGATCTACCTGTGAACATTATAAAGGACATTACGTTTCGAGTGCAGTATTACTTTGGAAGCCTTCGATGGTGACACGCCTGCGCACATGATCTATGAATTTCCCATAGCTTCCGAACCCGGTTACGCGATAGACGAAAAACTTTCGAATTCACTCTATCTACCTATACCTCAACGTGAAATCCACAACATTACGGTGTTGGTGCTCGATCATGACAGTAGGCCCGTGGATTCTCAAGGGGAAAAAGAACTTTGGCTTTGGAACTCAGAGTCGCGAGAAACAAATGGGATTAGTTATAGACAGTGGCAGCGGCAGAAGCAGCGATAGTAATGAAAGCGGTAAGAGTGATGTCACGGCAGAAACCGTCAAGCGAGCGGGTAGTGCGGCAGCAGCAGCAGCAGCAGCTAACCCCTTTGAGTTAATCCTTTCTCCGTTCTATCGGTTTAAAATCGATTCATCAGAATGAGTTTTGAAAGAAGAAGAGGCGAAGATGGAACTTCCATCGCAGTGCCCATTCTCGATTTGTATCAGTCTCCGAAATTTGACGAGTCCATTCGTAGAGCCGAATACATAACTTTTACTCCGTTCGTAAAGGCATTCAATTGCAACGATATCGCGGAATTTTGCATCAATCAGGTGGACTCGTTTCTGCCATGAGTTCATCTCTGCTACTGATTGAAGGTAGACTTGAATTAAATAATGGGGGAGGTGACTTAACATTGGCTCCTTATGTGGAAGCTTTCCTTTTCGATTCTTGCACTTATAGCGAGGTCGCCCGGGAAATTGAATCGGTTCGAGATCCGGGAATTGTGAGTGCGTCTGTAATTATCCCGATTTGCCTTTTTTGAATGAAGATGACAATTCTCTCAGCCTTCCCGTACCGCTCCGACATATTCTCAATGTTTTCAACGATTATCCGATGATAACGTGCGGGCGACAAACTCTTCGATTGGTCAGAGCCCGAAATGATAATGATTGCGTCATTATACGTGAGGCAGGTAATAATGCGGTGGGAACGATTCCGGCTCGATTTGTGATCGATAGCATTGAATTGGAAGTCAAACACGTTTTTCCTAATGCGGAAATAAATTGTAAATTAATGAAGTTCATACAGACAGACAGACCCCATATTGATACCGTTCCAAAAATGTGAACGAATTGCTCAACGTGAAATATGGTCGGTTAAGACGAGTACCAGTGTTGAAAGGCCACGCTATGTCATCGTGTGTTTCCAAACTAATGTACGAGATAACGTTTTCGTCGATCTTACCACCTTCCAACATGTCAACATTCAAAATATCCGTTTGTCTTTGAACGGTGAATATTGGCCAAACGAACGTCTACACTCGAATTTCGCCAATAATCAGTATACCGAAGCGCATTTCAATTATACGGAATTTCTCAACAGCTATACGAATTCCATGAGAAAGTCCTGCCTTTTGGTTTACCTCGGTTTCAAATATCGCGCCCTATTCATATCGATTGTTCAAAACAGGAAGAAACTATAAAATCCGGTACGGTTGACGTACGATTGGATTTCGAATCGAGCGCTAGATTCCTCGATCGGACTTGTGTCTATTGCATCATCATTCACGATTGCTTGATGGAATATCATCCCCTCTCCGAGTCGATGACGAACCTGACATAGATCGCCACGGCACAGTTTATAGCTGAAGAAGCAGTAAGCTCACTTGGCCCAAATGCATGTTCCAGGGTAACATCCACTCCAGGGAAAGAATTCAGGATGCGCAGAAGACTGTACGCGATTATCGCTCTTCGAAGTATTCGAAAAATGTCAGTATTAGTAACACGCGGTATGCGTGAGGGATAAAAATCGGAGTTGCGCGGTGTACAAACGGAAACATAAAGATCAAAGTGCCGACGCCAAGTGAGCGAACTGATTCTTTAGCTATAAACTGTGGCTACGGCATGGCGGCGGAGTTCATCCATTCAACATCCAGCCATCATCCGTATCGCATTCGTTGATATTCAAGCCTTCCAGGTCGATAGCACCTTCTATTCGAAGGAGGTGTCCATAATCGTCGGCAGCCAGCGGCACAACTATTTATTTAAGTGACCTGTGCCCTATACCAACCTGGATCTGGCTATTACTTGAGAGTTGTGAGGGCATAACACCTCGAGACGCACAATCCACGAGATTGTCTTGAAAAATACTTTATTTATTCAAATTAATTGCAGTATAACTCATCTATAATTACTCTTGAATAGCATTCTGAAAAATAAATGAAATACCTGAGAAATTAATATATTTTAACCTACGTGAATGAAAACTTACACACTAAATGTGGGAAATTGGCACAAATAAGATTGTTGCAATTAGTAGAAATCAGTTGGAACAAATTTTTTAAGATACATTCAAAACCGCAAACAACAACAAACATTTGATACAAATAACTATGGTGCTCTTGTTATAAGGTTTTTGATGTATCAGTGAAATCAAACTCGCATCACTCTTCTCTTTCTAGAAACTTTAGGTGAAGTTATTTCGAAAAAAAATAGTTTTTCTTCACACTCAACAATTCCTGAAATACTTATGGACATTTTCTCGCAATGTAGGCAAGTATCAAAAGGCGGTTATTATCTCTCGTCATTTTACTGATTGAAAGAAGAATTGATTACAATCTTGGTTAGTATTTCATGATGTGGGGATATTTAGGTACGTTCAAGTTTTCTGTGAATTTTCAAGAACTTATTTAATCAGGCTTCTCCTACCCCGCAATATTTCGCCTATAAATCTCCACAACATTGATAGAAAATTGGAGAAACAAGTTTAAAAAAATCATGCAGCACAAAGTCTTACACTGATTCTCATAAACACAATAAATAATAACAAAGGGTTATGAGATATTCAGTAAAGATAATTTTTGTGTATTTCATTGATAGGTTCCGCACACGTTCCCATATGTTTCATTCTCACTAAAGATCTTGATCTGCAGCTTTCCATATCCAGGAAACAGTTGATGCTGTATGTCATGCCGTCGGTTTCACATACAGGGTCGTAATAAGTTGGGTACATTTTTTGACCACCTTTGAACTGGAACTCGGCAAGGCAGCGTTTAATGGGTACAACGTAAATGTGTTTCCCACAATTATCCCCCTTCATTTCACACTCGCTTCTGTTTATTTTATTATCAGATCCGCAGACAAAGTTCCTGTCGTCTGTACACTTCTCGTTACAAGATGCTGTCGTCCTGCAGTGATGTAGAGGAACTTCGATGACCAATTGACCACAAGTTTCTTTCTTTAGGTGACAGTTGGACCTGTACACGTTTCCATCTGACTCACAAACAGGTTCGTCGCCGGTTTCGTTCTCGCAGCTAGTAGGACATGGTTCCTGTTCCTTCAGCTTGGTGCAGTTGACTACGTGTACGAACTGGACACTTTTGAGGCACGTGGCAAGATTCAGTTGACACTGATTGGTGTAAGTCCTGGCGTCAGTACCGCATACTGGATCGAAATCTTTGGGACATTTCGTTTTGATGCATTTCGCCAGTCTGCCTCGACATTTTTCGAGGTCCACTTTGACAACGCGTCTATTGTTGCCGCAATTTGATAATTTCAACTCGCATTCGCTTCTGTATATGAATCCATCGGATCAACAAATCAGCTTCTCCAGTTCATTCTTGCAACCAGTTGGACAGGACAGGCTGTAGGATGTTCTTTCTTGACTTGCGCAGTACGCCATGGGTACTTTGAAAACATGTTTCCCGCAGTTTTTGGATTTTATTCTGCAAACGGTGGCGTATACTTTTCCATCGGATCCGCAAGCAGGTTTGGCATTTCCCCAACAGAGGATTCCCGACAGTGGCGTGTTGTTTGGCAATATTCCTTATTGGTTCTCACCACTCATTGGCCACAAGTTATTAATTTCATTTGGCACGTACTCTTGTACACGTTGCCGTCACTACCACAAACAGGTCCGTCTTGAGGGGCCAATTTACAATCTTTTGGACAATTTTCTCTGTGGGCACTGATGTTGTTGCACGGTCCCACATGGAAGAGTGCAATTCCCAACCTGCATATCTCTACTTGCAGCATACACCTGTTGAGGTAGGTTCGTCCATCGGTGCCACATACAGAATCTTTTCCTCCTCCACACTTGTGTTCACATTTGGAACCGTTTGGTCTTTTGCAGAGTGCGTGGTCTGCAGATAGAGTAACGCCTTTCCCACAAGTTTTTTTCTTCATTTCACAAATATTTGGGTATATGATTCACTTCCACAGACCGAATCGCCGTAAGCATTTTCTTCACATATTCTATGACTGCTCTAATTTCAGACGAATTTTCTTCCTTTTATCTTCTCCAGTTCGTTCCAGTTGATCTCAGTTGGAAACGTGGAAATACACACACTTTTGCGATTAGGAGTTTTCTATCATCTTCATTTGAAAATACCGATTCGCTCTATCTCGCCGTTCGAGCTGTTCTGTCGTCTCAGGGCATGAAGGTGTCACCTCAACTGTTGATTTTTGCGGGAAATTTTGAAACGAGACTAGAAGCCTTTGATTGCCCCCCGTCAGTATTTATTATATCAACCAAGTCGTAGGTATAATTTGAAGTTAAAGATGAATGAAATTTATGTAAAATATAGGTTGGGAGTATTTGGTAATATGATAATGTGAATTATGAACTAACTTATACTAACTAATACTAAAGAGTGAATGAAGTTTAGTATCGATGAAGAGACGAAAACCAATGTTTTGGCTCTCCACCATCTCACTTCAGCAAATCTTTCCTGCAAAGTTTCTCAACAACATTACTTCTTCACGCTTGTTCCAGAGTGGTTCATGATCAAGGATGAAGCCCAGATATTGAACCTCTGTCTTCCATTCAAGGATTCTTTTTTCTCGAGATTGAGTTCATTTCTCCTTGTGAAGGCTACTAATGTTGTCTCAGTAGGGTTTGATATTGAGTTCTATTGACTGGTACCATCTCTTTGTATGGTTGAGTCTCTATGTCATCCGCGTAACCTTGGCAGTACAGGCCGAGGTCAGTCGTATTATAGAAGAGTTCATATCTACTGTTAGGCTCCATATGTGGAGCCTCTGGTTGTACTTATCGAAACGGTCTCGTGCCCTGTTTCCATTTCTGATATTCTGTAGACGTTGCGCCATCTACTCTGTTATATGATGCTCTTTTAATAGCTTCATGAGGAGTATGTCCAAGCAGGCACATACCACTATTGAGACTGATTGGTCTTACGGATTTGGGATATGTATCTGTCTTCCTAGCTGAAGGTGACTCTGGCCCTCCTCCATATTTCTGGTATATATCCCAGTTTTGAGCTACTTCAAATTAGATGGAGTGCCTGGTAGGATCTCTTGCCCCCTCGGAAGTAAGGCTGGAAAGATAACAGCGACTCCTGGTGTATTGAATCTCTGAAAGATGTTCATGGCCTATTTCAGCCGTTCTGAATTACTTTCAAACGAAATTGTCCTATTGCAATAAACAATGGGATGAATATCAACAAGTGCTAACAAGCGTATCTTGCGCGCATGGTCACGATGCGATGCCGAGGAGTGCTGTCTGAGATCATAATTCATTTGCATCTCTAGTGTGACCCCAAAATGAGTAAGTGGAAGACTACTATATCGAGTCGGCCGCCGAGTGGCAGCTGCCCAACCAGAATGAGTTCGAATCACTCTTAGTCTGATTTCACAGCTAGATTTTACTACTTCCAACCCCTTTTTTAATTTTTCTGATGAAAAGAGGATCAGTATGATGAATATTAGTAATTTGACTTCTTTTCAAATCAATTGTCTATCCTACTTGATAATGATTTTTCACAGATATGTTTTTGAAAATATATGTAAAGGAATACATATATCTTCAAAAACATATCTGTGAAAAATCATTCACATGAATCCAAACTTACTTCCGAATTGTTGTATTTTTCTTAGGAAATGATGCATTTTTATAAACAACCACCCATCTGTGACTGGCGGATGAACGTTAGTTGATAGCTTTCATTATATAGATCATATTAATTCTTCCGGATTTTTTTTTCAGGGGCACCACTATTTGTACAACATAAATCCGACGTCAAACGGATGGCCAAAATCTCTTCCTGCGGGCAGGTTCAAGGTGGAAGTGAAACTGATATACGAAAATGAAATGTTAATCACAGTCGTATGGATGGCTGAAATAATACCTATTTGATAGGGCGATTATTGTACTTATTGAATATATTGGAATTGAATATATATCTGCTTATAATTCTCAACCGTTTTCTCTAATACACTTTACTCCTAACAATTATTTTCGAAATATTAACGTTTGGGAAGTGACATTTTGATCATTTCAAACCCAACCAAAAACACTAGTGTTGCTTTCAATCAAGTTTGCATCGGAAAAAATGGTTGTCGCGGTAACATCTTGTTTACTGTCAAACTGAACTGCTAACTGTCAGATACTCCGTTGAGCGCCTAAATCCTTCTATGAAAAGTGTGATCATGGCTCGTAGTTTAGACGAGAAATTTGATATATTGTTTTGATATTTGGAGAAGCTGGAAAAAATTATCATCTAGGAGTCCGTATGTTTTATGATAGATTTCCCGAGAATCCTATTTCGAGGTCAGTAGCAACTGATACGCTGAAAGATGCTCCAAGATCAGGAAGACCGCCTCTTTCAGAAAAAAAAAAGTAGAAATTGTTGCTGAAATGGTTATCAATCCGACTCTGTCGACGTCTGCAGTTGCTAAATCCTGTGGAGTAAGTTCAAAAAGTGTCCAAAGAGTCCTAAAAAAATAAAAGTTTCATCCCTATAAAATGAAAATCCTGCATGCTCTCACGGAGGATGATCCAGAATGGAGGGTTGAATTTTGTGGGTGGTTAACAGGAACAATTGAAGGAGAACATCTACCTAAAACGTGTATGTTTCGCAGACGATTGAACGTTTTTTCTCAATGGAAAAGTCAACAAACAGAATGTACGATACTGGAGCGATACTAATCCGCATGTTTTTGGAGAGGGACATACCCAGTTATATAAATCTCAATCCATCATGAATATATTTTTCCATATCATGAGTAGGTGATTGAATTTGATGGAATGAAACTGCTGTCTATTTGGGATTGAAGAAATGAAAGGATGTAGTGGTTGTAAACTACCTACCAAAACTTTGCTGTTTCGAGGTTTCCTTAATTTTTTTAACTATCACAACTGAATTTGTTATAAAATGGCATTATACACTAGACATTCACGACTGCGCAAAGGGTCAGGTTAACCCAATTTTGATGAAACTTTTTTGTTTGAAAGCCTATTGTCAGACTTAAAAACTGGTATGTATTTTATCTCGCCACGATGATGGCAACCGAATATGTAACAATAAAACCACATCTCTTCACAACCAAGTGCAACCAATAAAAGGTTAGCTCCCATTCCGAGTATATCTTATTTATTTATATATATATATATATATATATATATATAGATATATATATATATATATATACATATATATATATATATATATATATATATATATATATATACACACAAAAAAACCCGAAATATCATATTTTCTGTAAACTAAACACCTACAGTTTCATAACTATTCAAAAGACTTTCGTTCCAGCGATTTGTACTGAATATGATATAACCAAATAATTGGACCATATTTTTTTAGAGAAAATTGGAACGCAGACATGTACATAAATTTCATTATGAATCAGTTGTCTGAAGTTTTGGATAATCTGCCTCTGACGAAATTTGTGGTATCAGCTTGACGAGGCACCGATCCACCAAACGGTAGGAGTGAAACAGTGTCTCAGTCAGATGTTTAGGGGCAAAGTGATAGGACGAGATTGGGAAGATTATTGGCCACCAAGATCACCGGGTTTATCTCCAATGGACTTCTTTCTATGGGGTTATCTGAAACAAAAAGTGTATGAGCACAGATCATTTGCAAACAAAGAACATTTAGAGAATACCATTCGGGAGTGTTGTGCTAATATAAATCCCCTATTTATTCAAAATGCCACAAAGTCTGTGAATGAAATGACTATAATTTGTATAGAACGGGAAGGACGGCATACTGAATGATGAATTTGGGTTCTTCATAAGATTATTGAGATAAATTAATGAATGTTACGACGTTACGATGTTGTGTATTTGGTTATAGTTATTTTGATTTAATATTTTCTACACATCTTATGGTGGAAATAAAGAACATGAGATTTTTCAAACTAATTCAAGAAACGTTGCGGAGAATTATTATTTACTCGAAAATTACATCAAATAGTTTACATCCAACAGTCACACTGTTGGGTGTAAATTACATCAAAATATTTCGAACTCATCTGCAGCTAAGGAAACAAATCTGTTAAAAAAGAAATACGAGTGTAACAAGAATGAAGAGAAATTCGTTTATTCGATCACTGACATATTGACGTCCATACTTTGAAAATCCGAATCAGTTTCACAATGAAATGAAAAAACTATATGAACTTTGCAACAACAAAGACGAATTTCTGGAGGTGCATTTGTTCAATTTATTACCAAGATTCATTAACGTATTGAAATCCGTATTTTAAATATTTTTATTACCTGGCATATGAGGACGGTATGAGGAAGTTATGGGTTCTGTGAAGGGGAGGTTAGCAGATCCTTCTATGGTTTGGATAACATGGCTTCGTGCCTGTTCAGGTGGTCTTCTCGAGACTTCTCTGGGGCCACCTTGCTCTCCTTGCGGTGTTCTCGAGACCACTCTAGAGCCGCTTTGTTCGCTCTTCCAGGCATTTTGTTCTGGTTGTGGGACATCAATGAATCTCGGTTGGACATCTGGTTGGACATTTAGTTTGCGTGACTTTGCTATTCTTGCTTCATATTGTTTTACTATTCTAATGTACTGTGGACATTCTACGGAACTGGAAATATGCTTTCCTCCGCAGTTGCAGCATTTCGGGTCTGTCTCTATGCTTTTAGTTCAGGTAGCTGTTGGGTGATTTTGGGCACACTTAAGACATCGCTCCTGTCTGGCACAGTTGGATGTCGCATGTCCCCAAAGTTGGCATCGGTGGCATTGTGTTACCACTCTATCATTACGTTTTACATCCCATGTAACAAACGTGTTCGAAATGGCTCTTACTCTATTTCTTGAGAAATTTACCGTTGTTCGATTATCCGTCACAACAATGTACTTATGCCTGATTGTTCTATTTAAGATCCAGTTTTATTTCGTCAATCTGGGGGCCGGCATCCAGACCGCTTAGTATAAAAGCATGGGTCTTGCTTTTGGCAGTAGTGAAAGTGTGATGGGGGATTTTCACATCCACTAATTTCTTCCTCATCTTTCCATGATCATTCTCACTATATGTTTATACGTAAGTTTGGTTATTTGTGTATCTGAAATTCGGGTGGTGTTCCAGTCCTTCCATTCATCCATTATTTGTTTGTCGAACGGTAATATTTTATCGACTATTATAACAGGCATTGGTTTGTTCGTCTTTATTTGGGTTTGTTTTGTTGTGTCCTTTTTAGGTCTACCCGGCATTGCTTTCCCTGTGTCTTCAGTTTCTTCAGTGTCTTCTTCTTCAGGTGTGTCCTGAGAGGACAGTGCCTCAAATCGATTCGCCAACTTCAATTTATCTAGTGGTAGGCCTTTCTTCCTTTTTTTCCCCTTTGCTGTTTTCCTTGATATTATTTTCGTCCATTGGCGATCACTATTTGTGTCCATGGAGGGGTCTTTTTCTTTTAGTTTGTCGTGTTCTGGTATTTTGAAGACTGTGCGGTAATGTGCAATTTTCTCGTTGCATATATCAATCTCTGCTTTTCTTTGTTGTTCGTAATATTCTGTCCAATGTTTTTTCGATATTTCACTGTTGGATTGAAGAAATACCGACAGCGGGAAATCCTCTGATTTATCAACGGAATACATTCGACTTAACTCTGCCATATTCTCTGCAACTTCCTTATTTGCGGCCATTTTTATTTCATGGTCCAGTTTATTTTTATAAATATTAGTCTTAATCAGAGAGTCTAGTTCTTCTCTTGAGTTTGTAATATTTTGTTTACCCATCGCTTTCTTATTTTTCGGTGTTCCGTCCCCTTTTTTATTTCTATGGGCGTTGGACGTGTCTGTCTGGCTGTGATTGCCCTGCTCTGCGTCCGGCGTTTGGGGTTCGCTATCGGTTCTTTTGTTATCGCGGTTGGACGGTCCAGCCTCTCTTGCGTCTTTTGGGTTGATATTTTTAATGAACTTATCTGTGTCCTTGATCTTTTCCTTTATTTTGATCTTGGAGTTCTTTTCCTTATCTTCCAGTTTATGTTGTCGCTCTTTTTGAGATTTTTCCACCCGACCTATAAAGTTATCATCTGCCTCGGATGAGGGTTTATCCTCACCATTTTGCATTTCTTCCTTAGATATAGTGGGAGGAGCTTGGCTCTGATCCATTTCTTCTACTTCATATGCACTTGCAAATTTCTGCATTTGTTTAAGTAATTTGTCATGCTCATCTCTGGTGTAGAGTTCGCGTCCATGTTTTTTCTCTGTATCGGCCTTCGAGCCCACACACCAGTACTTGATTAAATCGTCGTCTGTATTAAATTCGTAGTACGCCTTATAGGATCTGGAGGTCCCTCCGCATTCGCATAACTTAGAATCTTTTTCCTTTATGTTCTTCTTAGTTTTGGCTTCATCCGAGCTCGTCATGATTTCTCTCGCCTCTCTGTTCTTTTTCTTCAATCTACTCTTCTCTAGGCTCATCAGTTTCCTTTTCCTTTTTACTTGGGTTACACGGCGTTCTGGATTACCTGAGAATTCGGACATTTCCACCTCAGACTGGGTGAGTTTGGTTTCTCTTTCAGAGCCTGATCCTCGCGGGGTGCTTATTGTAACAGAACACACCCTTGAGGACCTTCTTGTTCCCACTATAGAACGATTTTCTCTAATAGTTTCGTTTAGATTTGCTGATATGTTAATAATTGCCTCTTTAACTGCTTCAGGGACAATTAGTTTGCCATCTTTCTGAACTTCGAACTCAATTACCGAACCTCCCTCGTCCACGGTCTGGTGGACCTCAGATGGACTCAGGAGGCTTGAGTTCTGGTCTATTAATTGATGTGGGAATGTGATCACATCCTCGGATTCTAAATTTCCTACGTAGGAATGTACACTTCCTTCCTGGTCTGACGGAGTTCGAAATATGTCTTTGTTTTTTGACATGTACTTTGATTCTCTTGGTGTTTCTACATTATCTTTAAGATTAGAAAGATTTATGTTTCCCTCCTTGTTTTGGGGGGAGTTTTCCGAGGTGCTTAACCAGAAAGGGGGTGGAGGGACTGCCTGGCCTTTCCTGATCCTCCTCTGGACTGTCATATGCTTTGTTTAAAATATTTACATGTAGATTCCCTATTTGGAAATTTGGTAGTTTCGGAGCGCCTATGCTCGGCTCGCACTTGGTGTTTTGGTTTGCACCTTCCTGTGTAGGTAGATGCATGTCTATACTTCCTGAATCAGTTTGTTTCAGCTGTTCATCTTGCTCCCCCTTGTCAGGGGGCACTTTTATCTCATGGTCTGTTCCGCTCATTGCATTCGAAGTTTATTCGAAATTTCCAATATTTGAGATTTCCACGAGAATAGGCGATTTCTGTGTATTCTCGTGTGAAGTCCAGTCTAGTCTGAAGACGAGATATTTTCGGTTGGAGTTTTGTTCTCCGAGACGCTCACTGATTGGTTTGCGGAGCGAAAGGGGGCGTCTCCCAAATTTTGAACAAAACCTTGATCATGTAAGCTTTCCGGGCTTGGCACTATTTCATTTGATTCTAAATCACCCCGGCTAGCCAACGTGGGCAATTCAAGTGCCGAAGCCGGAGCCCCTCCCTGCGTTGGTGAATGAGAAATGACGGTACTCTCTTGGTTACCGTTCATAGTGATTCCAAATTTAACTAAATTATCAATTTCTTTTGGAATGAAAAGAGACTCAGAATATCTATTTGATATTTTTACACAGGGACGTTCTTTTTGCTAATAAACAAATTATTAGGAACACTATACTTCAAGAGTTACTCTAAAGTCAACTATCAACTATCTAAAGCTATATACATATATCTAATACTAGTACTGATTACCTTAATTACTGAAATGTTCAAGAAAGAGAAAATATCTACCCTTCACCAAGTACCAAAAGAAACCAACTATGATTAATGTTCCTAATATTTATCCATGGAAATGTTCATCATATAATACACCTTAGTGTTCCAGTCCTAACTTCGTTTCACGGTACCCTAACAGAAGTCTGAAAAGCATATAACCTAATACCTCAGTGCAAGGACCCCACTTTGAGTTTTCATCCGAACTCGGACCTTTAGGACACCCTAACGATTCCCTACTCCTGCTCAACACAAGTTTCAATTCGAATTCGCGCCTATCTCCACTTAGCTTTTTAACCCACGAGAGCTTAGTGGCCCGACCTACCTACGCGGAGGTGGCAACGATTTAAAGTCGCAAGATTGTAAGCATGCGTAAATAACCCTCCGTGGAGCTAAACATTACAATCTTGGTAGACCTCGTACCTGGGTGTCTCGTTATACCAACTCGGCTGTCAAACGATTATCACGGCGACAGGCACGGCGACGGATAGGAGGTTGGGTGAGGATGGGGCCAGGAGAATATAACTCTTCATTCAACTGCTTCCTGGTGGCTTCTACTTCTTCACGAACTAAACGCCTTCCTCGTTCCGATGAAATTGTTTGAATTCTTTTGTTGAAGGACATATTGTCCACCACACCAATGCAAGTTGTTGTCCCCAAATCTAAGCGATTGATTAACGGCCGAAGATCCTGGTTCTGGGCAAAAAGTGAAGAAAAACAGCTACTCCGTAGTTTATCTGCTTACTCGGTGCTATACCAGCTACCGACTCCAGGGGCAGAATACTCTCCACAAGAAGTTTCAACGATCAAAACACACAGCTAACTCGCTGCACTTACTAATTCGCGAAAGCCGATCGACCATTAAGTTTGGTCTCTCTAGCTGGCTAAGATGAACTGACACACACACACACACACACACACCATGCATCCCTTAAGGTTGAGCGCCCATGGATAGTAAATCCCCTTCATGTTATATGTGAACGAGATTTACTATCCACTTCCATCCTCCCCCGCTCCTCCTTGGAGCGGTCCTCAACTCGCAAATGGCACGTTTGCGAAATTGAAATCGTACCTCCTGTGGTATGAAGTCAGCCTCTGAGTGCTTTAAACCCCTTATTATCTGATTTTGTATGTTTACCTGACTTGTGCTGTGTGTGCATGGTGGTGATGTACCTGATGGGTGTGTAAGTGTATGGTGTGATGTGGGTGTGTTGATCTTACGTGTTTTGTGTTGAGTTGTAACTCACCTGACGCGCTGGAGTGCTACTCTCGGTGGTGGACGGTCGTTTTGGTAGACTGGTCGCAAATACTTTTCCCTTTCTCTAAACCTGGGATCGTCCAGGTTTAGGTTCGCGTGGATGTCTTGAATCACCGGGTTCGTGTGGGTGTCGGTCTTCAGGAACGTCGCGGTGGCGTAGTTCCGAAGATGGTCATCAACGAAGTTCGGATTGACATTCAGGTCCCTGTAGATAAATCTATTCGGGACGTATCTGAAAGCGTTCACTGCCATTCTTAGGCTCACGTTCAAGAATAGCTGGATCTTGGTCCTGTATGTCTGTGCGCATTGACCCCATGCGGCGGATGCATACAGAATGATGGGGAGGAGGATGGTCCTGATAAGGAGCAGTTTTAACTGGAGGTCCATGTTGCTACTGCGTCCTATGAGGGGGTAGAGGTTCTTTCGGGCTGCTTTCGCTAGTCCGAGCCTCCGGTCTACGTGTTGCCTGAATGTCAATCTTTTGTCCAAGGTGACTCCAAGGTATTTGGCCTCGTTTGCCCATGGGATCCGTTGGTCATTCATGATGCGTGTCCTGCCGGTGTAGTTCGCCTTCTGGTGAAAAGTTCGCCTGGCTCTTTTCCGTTACTTCGCCTGCTGTCGCAGGTATCGGGTTACTTGCGTTGCGTTCACCGATCTGGCCACTAGTGCTGTGTCGTCCGCGTACAGCGCTAGCTCGTTGAAGTTGTCAGCTGGCTTTGGGATGTCCGCCGTGTAGATGGAGAACAGGTGTGGAGATAAGACTGCGCCTTGCGGTACTCCTGCTTCTAGGGTCCTCACTGCTGAGAGGACGCTGCCAACTTTACATTGGCACCGCCGTCCTCGCAGGAAGGAGTCTATCAGCTTCACTATGGGAGTGAGGGTATCCGAGGTCTGTCATTTTGGTGATCAAGCCATCGTGCCAGACCCTGTCGAAGGCCTTGGAAACGTCCAGGAATAAGGCTCCTGTGTGGTGTCCCCTGCCCAGGTTGAAGCCTGTTACGGCAAAGTCCACTATCCTCAGGACCTGCATTTCCGTAGAGCTGTCGGAAGCCGAACTGCTCTGTCTGGTAGGACGTTGAGTTCTTCCGTGAGTGGTTCCAATCGTCTCTGGATGACTCTGTTCTGCCACCTTGCTCATCGAGGGTGTGAGGCTGATGGGTCGGTGGTTTTGCGGTATCACATGGTTCTTGTTGGGTTTGGGGATCATGATGACCGTGGCTTCTTTCCATGGTCGTGGAAAGTGTCTGAGCCTGAGCACTGCATTGACGATGTTGGTCAAGGCAGCAATTCCTTTTCTCGGTAGAGCCTTCAAGGCTCTATTTGAGATTTGGTCTGGTCCGGGTGCCTTGCGGGTAGCAAGGTTTCGGATGATGTCCTTGATTTCTTCTGGCGAAGTTGGTTCAAGGACGTGCTCGGCATCATTGATCCGTCTTATTCTCCTGACAGTCTGACTGGCTCGGGTTTCCATGTCTTCCACCTCGTTGGTTTGGTTGACCTGGTTGTCTCTACACTGGCGTTCGAAAGCGTCCGCAAATGCTTCTGGTTTTTCATTGTCAGTGTAGACCAGGCCCCCTTCTCCGTGGAGTGGCGGGCACGGTTTCCTTCTGCCTTGTCGAAGTACTTTCTGCATTCTCCATACAGAGTTGTCTTCTGTGCTCATTTCTGTCATCCTGTTTGTCCATTGCTGTGTTTGGTGAGCTTTGAGTTCCAGCCGCAGTTGCCTGCCTGCCTGGTTCATTCTCCTCTTATCTTTGGGAGCCAGTGTCCTCTGGTATCTCTTTTTCAAGCGGCGTCTGCTCCTAACAAGTTGAACCTGGTTGCTTGGGTGGTCTTGGAGCTGCGTTCTATGGCTTCTTGGATGCATTCTTGCAACTGTGTTGTTGCTCTCCGAGTCAGTCTTTGTTTTGTGGATGTGTCCTATGGAGTGTGTTGTTGCTCTCTCGAGGTCAGTCTTTGTGTATGATTCTTTGGAATCGGTTCCAGTCGGTCGTCTTCCTGGTAGCTGGTTCCTCAGGTTCCGCGACTCCCTCCCCTATTGTTAGTAGGATTGGGTTGTGGTCTGATGAGCCCTCGTCTAATACTTCCATCTCGGTGTTGGCTGGGATGGACTGTACGAGTGCTATGTCTAGGATGTCTGGTGTTTGGTTTGCTAGTCCGTGGTAGGTGGGTTCGAAGGGGGCTACTACTCCGATGTCGTTGTAGTCGGCCAGTAGGTTCTCCAGATTTCGGCCTCGTGGATTGTTGTTTCTGCAGTGCCATGTCTGTGACTTCGCGTTGAAGTCTCCGATGGCTACAGTTGGTGATGGTCTGGAAATAGTTCTGCTAGGTCTTCTCTTTGTATGTTTCCCCCTGGCGGGATATATGTTGAAATGATTCTTAGCATTCCTATGCGTCTGACTTTCACTTTTACTGCGACTGCTTCGCCTCGAGATAGTTCTGGTTTCTCAGCCCGGTGTTGGTCGAGGTCAGTTCTTACTAAAAGGGCTGCGCCTCCGCGGGTGCGACAACCGGGCCTGTCTGTCCGTTAGCAGGTGAATCCTGGAAGATGGAAGTTCTTCTGGGGTTTCAGTGCTGTTTCCTGGATGGCGATGACGTCCACTTGTGTTCTGGATATCAATTCGTGCAGCTCATTCTTGCGTGTGAGTGCGCTGTTGATGTTCCAGTAGCAGATTTCGAGTCTTTTCGGAGGTTGTCTTAACATTTAAGACTTCCTGGGGCCTGACTTGTTTGAAGAGCTCAAAGTTGCTTCTTGAGCGCCTCAGTATGCCAACAGTTGTTGGTTGCCCTGTTGTGGTTGCTGTCGTCGTTATCTTCGTTGGCCCCATTTTGGTGGTGCCTGTGGTGTTTGGGGTTGGGGCACAGCATTCCTGGGTCCCTGCCTCCTCCGTGGTGGTTGGTATGTTGTTTGTGTAGGTCTTGGTTGTTGTGTGGGTCTTGTCGTGGGTTTGAGGAATTTGGGACAGCCTCTAAAGCTGGCCGTCTGTGGGCCCCCACAGTTTGCGCAGATGGCTGGCTGCTCTCTGTTCTTCGTGCAGGTGCGGGACTCGTGCTCTGCTCCGCACTTCACGCACCTGGGGGTGGAATGGCAACACCTCTGTGCGTGTCCGAACCACTGGCATTTATGGCATTGGGAGACGAATCCGCCGGTCCTTTGCCGTTGAGGTTCCACTTTGACCTTCAACATGACACAGGTGTCAAGCTTGAAGATGTGGGATTCTGACTTGGGCACTTTCACTAGGAACAGTGGGAGTGCCTTTTTGGTTCGTCTTGATGTCATTTGGTGACATTCCAGGACAGTGAAGCCCGAATCCTGGACGCTTTCCTTCACTTGGTGTTTTCCGGTATTCCCCGGATCACCGCGTGTGATGGGATCTCTGTTTTGAGAGAGTACGTATAGAATTCGTACCCTTCCTGCTTCCAGGAATGCTGTTGTTGCCCTCCAGCTAATTTCGTTCTCCGTCTGGATGGTTATTCCATCGGAGGTGAGCCTGGCCTTCAGGAAGTTTATCTTCCTCCTGGCCATTTCGGCGGAGACGGTCTGCCACTTGTCCTTATTCCTAAGGACGACTGGTGGTGGTCTTTTGGGGTCGCTTCCTGGAGGTGGGGGCCCCTCGAGGATGGTTTTTCCTCCGCGGCCGCGACGGGGCCGTTTCGACGGGGGTTGATTTGATGTCGGCTTCGGCTTGGGGTCCCGGTTTCGCCTCTCTTTTTCTTTTTGTGGGATACGGTGATATCCGTCATCATTGTCCCGTTTTCTCTTTGTCTTCTGGGAAGCAGGTTTCTTTCTTCGGAGACGTTTCGTCCGTCTCCATGTTCATTTTCCACTTGCTGACACCTTCCGGCTGGCTTGTGTGCTGGCTTTCAGCCGGATGCTTCAGCCGGACTGGCTTTTGCCCCCTTTTCGGGCGGGCGTGGCTGGCGCTTCGCTAGCGCCCTGCGGTGTTTGGGAGGTGAGAGTTGCTCTTCACTCTTCTTTACTTCCGTTTCCTGGATTCCTCATTTCATCAGCTGTTTCTCAGCTCGGTTAGACTGGAAGAGGTCTGCCATTCTGAGATTTTCCGTGTCCCTTTGTCGGTAGAGTCTCGCGCTACTCATCCGGAGAGCGCGGTCCTACGTCTGAGTCCATTTTTTTTTGTTGCATTAATGTATTCGCTTTTTTTTTCTGTACAGCCACCAACGATCTGATAATCTGGACGGCTATACTCTTCTTGAGTAGAATTTCCGAGTTTGCCTTAATAAAAGCAGTTTCTCGAATTTCTCACTTACCTTGATAAAAGCACATGTTGCTCGTTCAGATCTCACTGAACTACTTCGCTCAATGTTGAATAGAATTTCCGCTCGGCTTTTGTCGAGTACGGAACGTTCTAATAGGCTCCGCCCACTCGGCGTCGCTCTCTAATTGGTCCGTCCTTCACATGACTACCCGTGCACAGTTCGGACTTTGAGATGATTCGAAGGCAAATTAGCTTGGAGAAATCTCGATTTAGCAAATATTTTCGAATGAAATATTTTTCGAAAAAATAAAAAAATTATTTTTGTTTCAGATAATTTCTAGAGCTTTCTGCGCCCACCATTGACATGCCCCCCCCTAGAAGGATAGCTGTTAATTCGCGACAGAAAAAAAAATACTTATGATGACCAAAAGTTATCTTAAATACCGACTTGCATTAATATGGACAGACGCTCTGGAAAAAACTAATTTTTTTTGTTGGCTCTTAGCCTTTAATATCATCAACACTCAAATACAGTTGCATGTGGACACTTGCTAGTCCCGAACTCCCACGGGGCTCACATTTTCCAGGTACCTATCCTCAAATGTACAATTCCAACTTATTTTCTACTCACAAAAGAAATTCATTTCTCGATTGTCCAATTAAAAGTATATTCCTTTTTGTTAAGTCCCAAATTTTTCAGTTACCTTTACCCTAAGAAACAGAAAAACTAACTAGCTACGAAAAATCCCAAGGAAACATTTCCTCCAAAGATTCACTATATACTACTCCATCTAGTCTATATTATATCGACTCACTATGTCGTTTAGAAAGGGTAATTATATACAAAAATTTATTTATTTACACAAGGGTTATATTTGTATGGAATGTTCATGACTGGTTAACCCATGTCATCATTCTCATATTCTCCAGGAAGGGGCTCGGGCCTCGGGTCCAAATGAGCTTGGCCACTCCTTGGCTCTGGCGCCTTCCGCATATCGTCTGAAAAAAATGATGGAAAAAACATTCGTTCGCTATCTTCCATGATGTCGATTCCTGTCTCTACTTTCTGCGAGATAAAAGGTCCGGCAACAAATTTAATTTCCCCGGGACATGAACAATTTCGAAAGCATACCCTTGTAGGAGCAACGATCATCTTGTGAGTTTTGCCCGCTCATCCTTCATTTTGTCTAGCCACTTCAAGACTGAATCATCCGTGTATAGCCTAAACGGCTTATCTTGGATAAAATGGCGCCATTTACGCACCGCCCATACCACAGCCATTTACAGGGTAATTCCTTTCTGTTGGATTTAGCTTCGAGCTCGCGTAAGCGATTACATCTCGCTCTCTGTCTTCTCGCTCTTGGAATAAAACTTCCCCGATCCCCACATGACTAGCGTCAGTTTGAACGCAGAAGTTCCTACTGAAATCTGGCCTTGCCAACTCGTGTGGCTCTGAAACTAATTCTTTTAGTTTTCAAATGCCCCTTGTGCCTCCGGAGTCCAATGAAATTTATTTTTGATGTCTATCAGACTCGTCAACGGGGCTGCAATCTCCGCAAAATGCGGTATATACTAGCACAACCACCCCGCTGTACCTAAAAATCCCCGAAGTTGCTTCACCGATCGTGGAACCGTGAAATTCACCGTATTTCTGACGTGTTCCTCTTGAGGCCTATTACCTCGTTGAAAAATCACCCTGCCCAAATAATTCAATTCAGCCAACCCGAAGTCACACTTCGCTGGCGATAGCCACAATCCATGAGACCGAAGTCTCTCAAGGACTCTCCGCAGATGGCTACAATGTTCCTCTAAGCTATCTGAATATATCATTATGTCGTCGAGGTATACTTTATAGAAATTATCTGTGTACCCCGAAAGCACCGAAGCCATGAGTTTCTGAAAGGCTGCTGGCCCATTCTTCAGCCCGAAACTTGAAACCACAAACACGTATACTGTACCGTCAGAGCCCCCAAACGCAGTATATTTCCGTGAATCTTCACTTAGCGGAGCTTGCCAAAATCCGTTTCTAAGGTCTGGCGTACTGAATACCTTTGCCTTGCCTAATTCACGAACTAACTCTTGAATGAGAGGCAAATTCAGGGCTTCTGGTATTATCAGTTTATTGATTTTCTGGTAGTCCACGCAAAATCTCAATTTGCCATCCTTTTTTGGGGTGAGGACCACCGGGCTACAATATTCACTCATGCTCGGGACTATTACCCCTGCCTCCAATAACCTCTGGATTTCTTCGTGTACCAATCTCTTTCTTTCTTCAGACAACTTCCCATAGCGGAATTGTCTGAATGGTCTTTCCTCTTCAACTATAATTTCGTGCAATAAAGCCTTGGTAATCGGTTGCCGAATGGCTTCCGTAAATACATCTGGAAATTTACTGATCACCTCCATTAAGTCCAATCTCGTATCTTCCGAAAATTGACCCTCCAGAAATTCAGGCATATCTAGATTGTCCAATCGCCTCTGAACTGACTGATCCCAAAACAATGTTTGTCGTGAGGCAACCCCAAAATACAAGCATTTACGATTAACATCTAGTATTGCTTCCGTCATTACCAAAAACGGCATCCCCAAAATCATATTTTCGCTCAGCCCTGCCACTACGCTAACCGTCATTTCATAATCCCGACCCTCAATCGTAATTGTACATTCCACCTGTCCTAAACTCTGACTAGTGCTCGTCTGACAACCCAACTGCACAACATTTGGATTTGGTAAACCCGTAAGATCCATGTTTTCCAATACATCAGGTCTCACAAAATTTAGGCTTGCCCCGGTATCTAATAATGCGAGAACTGACTTTCCGTCAATCGTAATGGGAATTCTAGGTAATTTTCTTCCTTGAACTTCGAGTCCTTTCAAAGATATCAGTCTCTCATTACCATCATCTACCATTCCTCGACACAAGTTTTCTTCCTTTCGAATTTCATTCCTCAAAAAATTATTCGCAAGATTCTCACAAATCCCTGAGAATTTCTCCTCGTTGGCCTGCCTTTGAATTTGAGAACATTCCGTTCCCATATTCCTCAGCACTGGATAATTAACGTTATCCCTACCAACTCCTACTTCTGGACGATTACCTATTGCGAACCGGGACGACTCACCGTCGCGACTTGAGCGTCCCGTCGAGAGTTTCCCGAGCCCTGGTTAGCATTAATATTTCTATTAGGATTTTCTACTTGACGAAAATCTCACCCTTGGCGGTTTTCCGCTGGTTCAGGCGTATTCCCAAAATTCCTGAACTCATTACTTCGATTCTGGTTCTCAGTATGCCTCTGACATCCTGATTCCCAATTCTGTTCATTTGTGGCGGACGATAAACTAGGTTATTGCCCTGTACATTATGTACCACATTTGAATTTCTTACTGCATTGTTTTCCACGTTTCTTACTGAACTACTTTTCGTAGGGATCATTGATATGTCACCCTCAATGCTGTTCGCTGAAACTATCAACTGCTCAACATCTCTAATTACTTGTCCACGTAAATAAACTCGAATTTGTGGAGCTATTAGTTGGACTATCAACCTAATGATTTCTGGCTCACGCATATTCGGCATTAGCCGACCTGCTAGAGCTAGTTTCTCCGCTACAAATACATCGACTTTTTCGTTTGCTTGTTGGACTTTCCCGAATAACTTGCTCGTTAGTCGCGCCAACAATTCTGATTATCAAACCATCCCATAAATCTATTTATAGAGAAGTCCCACTGTACTGTGATTGCGGCATAGTGGTTCGCCCATGTCATGCATCCCCCTTTAATTGGTACCTCACAAATGAGACCCATTCATCGACAGGTATCTCACACTTCTGCAATTCCGCAGTCATTTCATTTACGAAAATCCTCGGATTTTCTGTGTCTAACCCTGAAAATATAGGTAACCTCTGCCTATCAATTTTCAACTCATTATTGTTTCCTAAACTTTTCAACAATATTGCTGCAAGTCTCTCGATCGGGTCCCTTACCTCTGTATTTCCTTAAGGAGGGCCATTCTGGGCAAAACGATCTCTACCTGAACTTATGTTTTCGGCAAAAGTTTTCTGAGGAAGGCTATTCCTAACAAAACCTTGTCTATCCAAACCTACGTTTCCTGAAAAAGTAACTCGCCTCTCTGGTGCTGAAACTACATCTAAATTTATTTTAGGGCGCCACTGATTCTGGGTTTCTTCTGGCTCAAGAATCAGAGAAGAGCCATATAGTGGCCTAAACGGACTATTCGACTCAACCCCCTGTTCTGGTGGCAAAGTCACTGTCGTGTCTGTTTCAGAACTCGGCCTATCATTCCTTATTCCGCCTAAAAACTCGTTTTCTCCGCTCACCAACTCCTCATTATAATTCAGAGATCATCCGCAGGATTACCCCGAAATCTGTCCCCACGAATTCCTAACAACTTTTGACTAGACGGATTTTTCATTCCCATTTCCCCGTATATTATTTTTATCTCTATTTTGCATACCACGATCAAACCCAAAGAATTCGTCCCCCGACTCTCTATTTTGAATTTCTACTTGATTCGTGGACCTCGTCTCCAAAGGGAGTCCTACGTTTGCCCCACGTTGGGCGCCATGTAAGCTTTCTGGGCTTGGAACTTTTCCATCAAATTTCAAATCGCCCCGGCTAGCCATCGTGAGCAATTCAAGTGCCGGAGCCCCTTCCTGAGTTGGTAAATGAGAAAATACGCTACTTTCGTCGTTATCATTCATGACGATTTCAATAATAATTAATTTCATTTATTCCTCTCGGAATGAAAAAGAGACTAAAAAATATTTATCCAATATTTTCTTTCAGGGACGTTATAACTAATTTCAAAATTGATAAAGCTTCAATGTTCATGTTACTCAAAAGTCAACATAAATATATATATATATATATATATATATATATATATATATATATATATATATATATATATATATATATATATATATATATATAGAAAGACATAACAGTATGGACTGTGATACTCGCACCCTTCTATTTCAATAAATCACTCTCAATACTCGGAGTTTAAATAACTAGGAAAACTCTCTAGTTTAAAAATAATACTATGATTATCATAGAAAACGCTAATAATATACATCTCCTTACAAAAAACTATTCAAGAAAAATTTACAGATTACTAAGTCCAAAAAAAACCAAACACTATCAATTTTTCTGATATTGAACAACTGAATTTTTAACCATTAACTTCGGGGTTCCAGCCCTAGTTACGTTTCACGATACCCTAACTTAATTCTGAAAGTCATGTAATGCTACTGCCTCAGTGTAAGGACCCTGCTTTGAGTTTTCATTCGAACTCGGACCTCTAGGACACTGTTACGGTTCCCTATTCCTGCTAAACACAAATTCTCTGATATCGGATTCGCGCCTACCCACTTGACTTTCTAATCCACGATAGTCAGTGGCCCGTCCTACCTACGCGGAGGTGGCAACGATTTAGAGTCGCAAGAATGCAAACATGCGTGAATAACCCTCCGTGGAGTAGTCCATTGAAATGTTACATGAGCTTTGCATTTTTAGAGGACGCAATTTTATTTTTGGGACATGTGTGGGGGGTCAATAGAAGCTTAACTTCAAGTTTGTGGGGTCGCCACCCTTGTCCCCGGCCGCCATCTTGGAAAAAGGGGTAAAAACACTTTTTTCGCGATATCTCGGAAACTATGCGTCTTACAAATTTGTAGAATCATAATTTGTAGCAAATTGTTTTGCCTACAAATATGTTTGAATAACTTTTTGCCCTAAATTGAAAATTAAAGAAGTTATAAGCAAAAAAGTAAGAAAATTTCTGTAAAAATTTTCTTTTTTGCTCTTTAACTTTTTTTTATACATTTTACGAAAAAATTACCTCTGACCATTCTTGTAGATGATCTTTTGAGGAAAATTTTTCCCTATAATTTTTTTTTTTATTTCATTCATTTAAAACGCTGTTACAGCGCTCCAAAGTTGACCAGGTTTGTCAATGCTCATGAGAATCCGGTCGAAACGAAATGTTTAACTCATTTTTGATTTTTTTTCTATTGTAAATATATTCTCACAAAATTTTTATTAAATTCGAACAACTTTACTTATTCATTCCTGACTCTTTTCCCCGCCACCTATGAGGTAGAGTCTGTAAGCGCGTTTTTTTTAACGTGGTATCCCCAGTAGGCCTACTCCACGGACATCTTGCTTATAAGGTAATCCTCGTCATCTAATATTTTTAATCACTTATTAGCTAGCTACTCTAATCGACTTTCCTTCGATGGTCCAGGCTGTGGCTCAGAATCAAAATCAACGTCAAATGTGAAAGTGTGAGGAATGACAGGAGTTGAAATTGGAGTCATAGTTGGAAGTTCATCTTCAAATTCATTTTCTACCATTAACTTTGATATTTCCATAATGTTGCTGCATGTTTCTCCAGAACAATGGAGGCATACTGTAGAGCATTTCAGGCCTGCTTTTCTGCAGCCACACATGCTTCCACAGTTTCCTTTGCATCTGCAGAAAATTAATTTCATGAGATCGGGGGGTGCTGGAGGCTTGGAAGCTTGTATTGGCATCCAAATAATTGCATGCTTCTTCCAGCCCCAATCTTCAGGATTTTGATATCTTCCGAGCCACGACTGGACCTGGTGATATACTCGGAGACTGTGAAAACGAGCAGCATCTTTGTAAAAATAATTCATTATCCACATCGTTTCTGAATTTTGCTCGCTCAAGCAAAGTTTTCACTCCTCTACCTTTCACAGTTCGAACTTTAATGTCCCCAAAAGGTTTTTTACATATTGAACAATCACTCATGATTCACGCTTTAAAAAAGTCGCAATGTTTATAACTGAATGAAAATTTCACCACACAAAACTCACAGTTTAATTGATTGAACTGAAAATAATATCCGCAATTTTCAATACGTCTACACGTGGCAAAATAGAATAAAATGAGGTAGAAGGAACAGCTGACCCTACGTATAATAGTAATAGTCGTAGCAGGCAGATGTTCCTTTGTCTCCAAACGGTCACTCAGACCTTTTCTACCTGCTTAATAATCGATAAGTTGAATTTGGTAAGTTCTATGGTAAAGAAAAGAGTTAGGTATGAATAAGTCCGAGGTAATTTTTTTGTAAAATATATAAAAAAAAGTTATAGAGCAAAAAAGAACATTTTTACGAAAAATTTCCCACTTTTTTGCTTATAACTTCTTCAATTTTTAATTTAGGGCAAAAAGTTATATGAACATATTTGTAGGCAAAACAATTTGCTACAAATTATGATTTCACAAATTTGTAATGTAGGACGCATAGTTTCCGAGATATCGCGAAAAAAGTGTTTTCACCCCTTTTTCCAAGATGGCGGCCGGGGGACAAGGGTGGCGACCCCACAAACTTGAGGTTAAGCTTCTATTGACCCCCCACACATGTATCAAAAATAAAACTGCGTCCTCTAAAAAATGCAATATTCGGTCCTTAAATTGTAACATTTCAATGGACTAGAGCTAAACATTACAATCTTGGTAGACCTCGTACCTGGGCTGTCTCGTTATACCAGCTCGGCTGTCAAACGATTGTCACGACGACAGGCATGGCGAAGGATGGGATATGGCGTGAGGATGAGAACTAGGAGAATATTAATCTTTATTTAACAGCTTCCAAGTGGCTTCTACTCCTTCTCGTACTAAACGCTTCCCTCGTCCCGATGTAGTTTATTCGAATTATTTCAAGAAGTGGCTTGTTGTCCGCCACACCCAATGCAAGTTATCCCTCCCAAATACCAGCGATTTATTAATGGCTAAAGATTCTTGATTTCCAACGTAAAAAGCGAATGCAAATTCCAAATTTCCAATCGAAGGAAAAAAACGGCTACTGCAAAATCAATTCAATATACACGATGCTATACTAGCAGTCGACTCCAGGGGCAGAATTCTCTCACAAGAAGTAAATATCGGCGATTAAAAAAAGCTTCCTGACTTTTTGACTGCAAAGTCGATGATTACTAGTCGATCTCTGGTCTGAATGTTGAATACACACCATGCCCCCCTTAAGGTTGAGCGCCCATGGATAGTAAATCCCCTCCATGTTATATGTGAACGAAGATTTAGTATCCACTTCCATCCTCCCCCGCTCCTCCTTGGAGCGGTCCTCAACTCGCAAATGGCACGTTTGCGAAATTGAAATCGTACCTCCTGTGGTATGAAGTCAGCCTCTGAGTGCTTTAAACCCCTTATTATCTGAATTTTGTATGTTTACCTGACTTGTGCTGTGTGTGCATGGTGGTGATGTACCTGATGGGTGTGTAAGTGTATGGTGTGATGTGGGTGTGTTGGTCTTGGTGTTTTGTGTTGAGTTGTTACTCACCTGACGCGCCGGAGTGCTACTCTCGGTGGTGGACGGTCGTTTTGGTAGACTGGCCGCACATACTTTTCCCTTTCTCTAAACCTGGGATCGTCCAGGATTAGGTTCGCGTGGATGTCTTGAATCACCGGGTTCGTGTGGGTGTCCGTCTTCAGGAACGTCGCGGTGGCGTGGTTCCGAAGATGGTCGTCAATGAAGTTCGGATTGACATTCAGGTCTCTGTAGATAAATCTATTCGGGACGTATCTGAGAGCGTTCACTGCCATTCTTAGGCTCACGTTCAGGAATAGCTGGATCTTGGTCCTGTATGTTTGTGCGCATTGACCCCATGCGGCGGATGCATACGGGATGATGGGGAGGAGGATGGTCCTGATAAGGAGCAGTTTTAACTGGAGGTCCATGTTGCTACTGCGTCCTATGAGGGGGTAGAGGTTCTTTCGGGCTGCTTTCGCTAGTCCGAGCCTCCGGTCTACGTGTTGCCTGAATGTCAATCTTTTGTCCAAGGTGACTCCAAGGTATTTGGCCTCGTTTGCCCATGGGATCCGTTGGTCATTCATGATGACGTGTCCTGCCGGTGTTGTTCGCCTTCTGGTGAAAAGTATCGCCTGGCTCTTTTCCGCGTTGATCTCGATCTTCCATAGGTTGAACCAGTCCTCAAGCTTGTCTGCTTGATATTGCAGGTATCGGGTTACTTGCGTTGCGTTCACTGATCTGGCCACTAGCGCTGTGTCGTCCGCGTACAGCGCTAGCTTGTTGAAGTTGTCAGCAGGCTTTGGGATGTACGCCGTGTAGATGGAGAACAGGTGTGGAGATAAGACTGCGCCTTGCGGTACTCCTGCTTCTAGGGTCCTCACTGCTGAGAGGCGCTGCCAACTTTACATTGGCACCGCCGTCCTCGCAGGAAGGAGTCTATCAGCTTCACTATGGGAGTGGGGTATCCGAGGTCTGTCATTTTGGTGATTGAGCCATCGTGCCAGACCCTGTCGAAGGCCTTGGAAACGTCTAGGAATAAGGCTCCTGTGTGGTGTCCCCTGCCCAGGTTGAAGCCTGTTACGGCAAAGTCCACTATCCTCAGGACCTGCACTCCGTAGAGTGTCCTTGTCGGAAGCCGAACTGCTCGTCTGGTAGAACGTTGAGTTCTTCCGTGAGTGGTTCCAATCGTCTCGGGATGACTCGTTCTGCCACCTTGCTCATCGAGGGTGTGAGGCTGATGGGTCGGTGGTTTTGCGGTATCACATGGTTCTTGTTGGGTTTGGGGATCATGATGACCGTGGCTTCTTTCCATGGTCGTGGAAAGTGTCTGAGCCTGAGCACTGCATTGACGATGTTGGTCAAGGCAGCAATTCCTTTTCTCGGTAGAGCCTTCAAGGCTCTATTTGAAATTTGGTCTGGTCCGGGTGCCTTGCGGGTAGCAAGGTTTCGGATGATGTCCTTAATTTCTTCTGGCGAAGTTGGTTCAAGGACGTGCTCGGCATCATTGATCCGTCTTATTCTCCTGACAGTCTGACTGGCTCGTGTTTCCATGTCTTCCACTTCGTCGGTTTGGTTGACCTGGTTGTCTCTACACTGGCGTTCGAAAGCGTCCGCAAATACTTCTGCCTTTTCGTTGTCAGTGTAGACCAGGCCCCCTTCTCCGTGGAGTGGCGGGCACGGTTTCCTTCTGCCTTGTCGAAGTACTTTCTGCATTCTCCATACAGAGTTGTCTTCTGTGCTCATTTCTGTCATCCTGTTTGTCCATTGCTGTGTTTGGTGAGCTTTGAGTTCCAGCCGCAGTTGCCTGCCTGCCTGGTTCATTCTCCTCTTATCTCCGGGAGCCATTGTCCTCTGGTATCTCTTTTTCAAGCGGCGTCTGCTCCTAACAAGCTCCCTAACCTCTGGGGTTAGTGCTAGTTGGAAGTTGAACCTGGTTGCTTGGGTGGTCTTGGAGCTGGATTCTATGGCTTCTTGGATGCATTCTTGCAACTGTGTTGTTGCTCTCTCGAGGTCAGTCTTTGTGTGTATTTGTGGGATGTGTCCTATGGAGTCGTGTATGATTCTTTAGAATCGGTTCCAGTCGGTCGTCTTCCTGGTAGCTGGTTCCTCAGGTTCCGCATCTCCTTCCCCTATTGTTAGTAGGATTGGGTTGTGGTCTGAGGAGCCCTCGTCTAATACTTCCATTTCGGTGTTGGCTGGGATGGACTGTACGAGTGCTATGTCTAGGATGTCTGGTGTTTGGTTTGCTAGTCCGTGGTAGGTGGCTTCGAAGGGGGCTACTACTTCGATGTCGTTGTAGTCGGCCAGTAGGTTCTCCAGGTTTCGGCCTCGTGGATTGTTGTTTCTGCAGTGCCATGTCTGTGACTTCGCGTTGAAGTCTCCGATGGCTACAGTTGGGTGATGGTCTGGAAATAGTTCTGCTAGGTCTTCTCTTTGTATGTTTCCCCCTGGCGGGATATACGTTGAAATGATTCTTAGCATTCCTATGCGTCTGACTTTCACTTTTACTGCGACTGCTTCGCCTCGAGATAGTTCTGGTTTCTCAGCCTCGTGTTGTTCGAGGTCAGTTCGTACTAGAAGGGCTGCGCCTCCGCGGGTGCGACAACCGGGCCTGTCTGTCCGGTAGCAGGTGAATCCTGGAAGATGGAAGTTCTTCTGGGGTTTCAGTGCTGTTTCCTGGATGGCGATGACGTCCACTTGTGTTCTGGATATCAATTCGTGCAGCTCATTCTTGCGTGTGAGTGCGCTGTTGATGTTCCAGGAGCAGATTTTGAGTCTTTTCGGAGGTTGTCTTAACATTTAAGACTTCCTGGAGCCTGACTCTGTTTGAAGAGCTCAAGAAGTTGCTTCTTGAGCGCCTCAGGTAGTGCCAACAGTTGTTGGTTGACCGTTGTGTTTGCCGTCGTCGTTATCTTCGTTGGCCCCCATTTTGGTGGTGCCTGTGGTGTTTGGGGTTGGGGCACAGCGTTCCTGGGTCCCTGCCTTCTCCGTGGTGGTTGGTATGTTGCTTGTGTAGGTCTTGGTTGTTGTGTGGGTCTTGTCGTGGGTTTGGGGAATTTGGGACAGCCTCTAAAGCTGGCCGTGTGTGGGCTCCCACAGTTTGCGCAGATGGCTGGCTGCTCTCTGTTCTTCGTGCAGGTGCGGGAATGTTGAATAAAATTTCCGCTCGGCTTTTGTCGAGTAAGGAACGTTCTAATAGGCTCCGCCCACTCGGCGTCGCTCTCTAATTAGTCCGTCCTTCACACGACTACCCGTGCACGGTTCGGACTTGGAGATGATTCGAAGCCAAATTAGCTTGGAGAAATCTCGATTTAGCAAATATTTTCAAATTGAAAATTTTCGAATGAAATATTTTTCGATAAAAATAAAAAAATTATTTTTGTTTCAGATCATTTCTAGAGCTTTTTGCGCCCACTATTGACAATGCCTGATTTTCCCACTTAGAAAAATCTTCGTAAAATATGTGTTTTTTGAAGGAATCTCATGAAATTTTATTTCAGGTGATTCATAAAAATTATTTTTAGGTATTTTTATTATAGAAAATTGCCAATTCATGACACCCACCTGGTTTTGTTAAATTTTCGGCGACGCCCATTTTGTCGCCGGGAACCAATAGCATCAGACTTGCTATACAAAACTGATTTCAAGTTTCATTCGAAGGTATTCAATCGAAGTTGAAACAGAGAAACGCACCATTTCGGTGAACATTGGAAGAATCTCCGCATTAAAATTTCATTCGGAATTTTCGTATGAAATAAGGATGGACGCAGATGTCCAGAAAACTAAGCCACCGGACATTCAATTGTTCGGGGTTGATGAAATTATGCAGGAAGATGCAGGAATATTGGCCCCGCCCACTGGAGATGAAGATGTCCAAGAAAGCAAGTCCAAGTCGGAACCAACCGTCATGACGTTCGAACTCGGAAATGTGACAGAAAATGCTATACTAGGTACAAAAGACTGGGAAAATTTGAAAGAGGTACTCGAGAAAGGCAGCCTGAAAGTGATCATACAGGAAGTGTGCACCCACAACAGGAATACCGAACCAAGTAGACAAGTCCGAGGTGAATCGATTTGATGAGGCGTTCCGGCAAAAAAGAAGAACTAAAATCGTCAAAGATAGAAGAGGAAATACCAAGCAATAGCAAAAAGAGCTCAGGAAGCCCTGGTACACCGGCCAATGTCTATAAGGACTGTAGTTCTAACGTAGAAACACCAGTCAGGAAACCCCTACCTAAATTCATACTAGATTCAAATGAGTATGAGCAAGGACAATACACACCAGAAATAGGCATGTTTTCATACATTTTCAATATCGAAACCGACGAAGTTATAAATACGCAAAATATGTACATGAAAAAAGAGAGTATACTCTTTCAGACCGTCTGAAGTCGACAAGGGTGGGGGAGGAGGGGACTCGGGTCACCAAAACTCTTCAAAAAACTCAGCAGAAAAGCAAAAAAGCAGCGAAGAAAGCTTGCAAAATATTACATCAATAAATATGCATAATATAAAACAACAACAAAGAGATCCATTCATCTATCCACGTGACAGCAGTATTTCAACAAAAGTCAGTGGATAAAGTGAGTTCCTTATGCCCACCACCCCCTAGAGGGAAATAATTTAGGAGCAGCTATGAAAAAGAGGCAGAACAGAAGGAAAACAAAATGAACACCGATAAAATGGAAACAAATGAGACGCAAACAGGAAAAGGAGGAAACAAAACAGAAGGGTAGACATAAAATATAAGGGTAGACATATAAAACAATTAAAAATTAAAAGAGAAAATCGCAGAAGAAAAAAGGGAACCAATCAGAAAAAGGAGGGAAGAAACCGAAGCAAAATTTAAATTGGAAAAGAAGGAGATTAAAGATAAAAATACAAAATCGGGCGAACTAAAATTCATTAAAATCTCCATGAAAGATCAAATAGAGGTAAGTTCATCAAAGACAGTGCCACGCCAAACTCGAATCGAGAAGATAGTTGGTAGCGAGAGCGAAAGCGAAAGAAAAATGCCCAGGAGGGTAAATAACAAAAAATATAAAAACATGAGCGATAATGCAGCGGCGTATAATGAAGCACAAGAGTTATCTTGCGCTTCATTATACGACGCTGTATTACCTTTCATGTTTTTATAATTTTTGTTATTTACCCTTCTGATGTCCGATTCCAATAAATTGAAGTTATTTGATTTATTGGAATCGGACATCAGAAGCGGAGCGCAATACTGGACTGAAAAAGCCGTAGTAGAACTGGGGAAAAGACACAGTCAAAATAAATTAGACTACCATCCCTTACTACGTGGTAGATCAAGCAGAAAGCGAAGCAGTATATTAACACAGGATAGAGAAACTTACAAAGGAATATAAACAAGAAAAGGAAAACTACAAAGCTATATTACATATAGTCAGCCACCGTCAAGATATACAAAAATCATTAAAGAAGACTTCCCACCATTGCAAATCAAAAAAGCAATGGAAGATCAAAAGAAAAAGGAAGAAGCAGGAAAGTTACTGAAAAAAAGGAGAAATACAGAAAGAGCACCAATGGAATTTCAATCGCACAATAGGTTCGGGATCCTGCAAAGCGAAGGAAATAGCACCCAAGTAATGGATCTAGAAGAAATCAGTTCAGGGAAAGAAGAATGGATAAAACCCAAACAAAAAGGAAAGGGGAAAAATAAAAACAATAAGAGAAGAAACCAACCCAGAGAGCACTCAACACCGATGGATGCCAAAGCGCTATTTATTGTTTTTTGCGTTCAGGCCAGGGGCATATTCCATGTGGGATCAAAATTTTCATTCTCTGAGCCATGATGCGCAGAAATAGATATACACTACCACGGAAGAAATTTTTAAATTTTCATCAGTCTTGAAAAGAAAGTAGTGAAAATGTGTCTCGGTCACATTGACCGAGTCAGCGCAGTGAGGACGTTTGTGAATATTCCACGCCGGCGCGGTCAACTTCTAGGTCCATGCGTCAAAACAGCTGATAACTCAGTGCACCTGTTGGTTTTGTTCGGTAAAGTTCACATAGCGTGCGTACAAAAACATGTCGCAAAATAGAAAATGGGAGACAGAGCGAAAACTCACGGATCAGGAACTATTGGATATCATGAATAATTCATTTGAATTCGAAGGTATGTGACGCTATTTTACATAATAAATAAAGCACAGTTATTTTCACATCCATATTTTTCTTGAAACAGATGACGGTATCGAAGATACCGACTCTTCCGAAAACAATGAAGAGCAAATGGCACATTCTAGGGATGGCGGAATGAATCAAGTCCCTCAGCAAATTGATACTGAAGAATTTGAATTCACACAGAATAGAAATATCAATTTGGAGGAAAATGTAATTGAGACAAAAACCCAAGAATATGAAAATGAAAGTAACAGCGGAGGAGCAGAAACATCTTCTGATTCTGAAGATGACAGAACTCCAGTTATGCGCAGAATTATTGACGGCCCTGAATCGAAAATGGCCCAGGGTAGGCAGCCAGTTCTTATCCCATTCAGGAAGGAAACAGGAGTAAATAAACATCTGTTCCAGCTTCTAATTGATGAGGAACCTCTTGAGTTCTATTCTGCGCTGGTTGATGATAACATATTTGAGTATATTGTCTTACAAACTAATCTTTATGGTACGCACATCATTACGAATGAGAACGATGTTACATCTCACTCGAGAATATATGATTGGTGTCCGACAGATATCTACGAAATAAAGCGTTTATTTGGATTGATTATTTATATGGGTATAGTTCGTCTACCAAAACTATCAGATTATTGGAGCAAGGAAGCAATGTTCAAAAACAAATTTTCTTCTGCATCAATGTCCCGGAACAGGTTTGAATTGCTTTTGAGGATGGCCCACTTTGCGGATAACGAGAATAATCCCCAAAGTAACAGACTCCACAAAATCCAAAGTTTAGTCGATAAGGTCGTCCATAATTTCCAGACGGTGCCCGAACCTGGAGAAACAATATGCATTGACGAATCACTGATACCATTCCGTGGCCGAATCGTTATGCGTCAATATCTAAAAGGAAAACGCCATAAGTATGGCATCAAAATATTCAAGCTATGTTGCAATGGAGGCTATACTTATAACATAGATATTTATGCCGGCAAGAATCTTGACCAAAACCAAACGACTCCACCCAGAGTAGTAATGAAACTAGCTGAGCCATTGCTTGATTGCGGAAGAACTATGGGTACGGATAATTGGTACACTAGTGTATCATTAGCAGAACAGTTGTTGGTTAGAAAAACACATCTAATTGGAACCTTGAGAAAGAACCGCAAAGGAAATCCGCCCGAAGTGATTCGAAAAGAACTTGAGCCTGGAGAATACATTGCACAAGAAAATCGTAAGGGAATAACTGTTCTTTACTGGAGAGACAAGCGCTACCTACGTTGATGCTCTCTTCAAAGCACTCAGATTCTCAACTCGAAGTGCGAAATCGTCGGGGACAAACAAAGAAAAAACCGGAAGTGATACTTGCCTACAATCAAGGAAAATTACCTGTTGATCAGTCAGATCAAATGACAGCATATCAATCACCACTTAGAAAAACTATCAAGTGGTACCAAAAACTGGCGTTTGAGATCTTGCTAAATACTACTATGATAAATGCTTGGTTGATCTACAAAGTCAAACAGGTGGATACAGGTATTCTGGATTTCCGTAAATCAGTTGCCTATGGTTTATGTGAAGCACGTCCTCACAAAATTTAAAACTGTCACGCATAGCAGAATTGGTCGTTCACGTCATGAGCTATCTGAAAAAAATATAGCGAAGAACTTGAAGAGGATTCGTACCTACTGTAAAGGATGTGAAGGAGAACTTCATCTGTGCATTAACTGTTTCAACAAAAAACATCGCTATGGCGCGGAGTAAAATAGGTATTGCGGTATTCAGGATATACTGTTGGAAGAATCTCCAAAAGAAAATTTGTAGGACTCAAATGTAAGTTTGTTTTTTTTTCAAATTTGAAAATAGTTCATTTATTTTTTAATAAATTTGCGAATTTGTTAAACGTTCCACAATAATAAAGACTGCCTATTACGAGTATTTATGTTTTTCATACTTCATTTGCTATTTCTTTGTTGATAAATTTGTGAGCAAGAAACTGGCGCTGCGCAGCGTTTCTTCCAGGCCGGCACAGTCAAAACCATCAGATGCCGAGCGTCTGGCCTGTGGGACGCGACAAATTGACTCGGTCATATTGACCGGGGCGGCGTGAAGAGCAATACATTTTCTCGGTCATATAGACCACGCCGGCTTTGCGGAAAACTATTTTCTCGGTCACATTGACCGAGCCGGCAGTCAACGTATTAAACACATCTGAGGCTGAAACACCAACACCAGCAAATGAAAGAGTTAAAAAACCAAATAGAATAGCACCGGAAAAATCAATACAACAAGAAAAAAAACAAAAAAACATGCCTCCTATAGTGGTCGAGGTAATATTTCTCCTCCGGAAAGAAGCAATGGATGACATGCAGAAAGAATTGGGAAAAAAGTATACCATAGAATTTGGCAACAAAAAATCCACGATAAGGACATTTACAGATAGGGACTCTGATAAAGTGAAAGAAAATCTGGAGCTATCAAATATCCAATACCATACATTTACCAAAAAAGGGGAGAAAACACACACGTTTGTTTTAAGGAGACTGGAGAATAATCCTGATTCCAAAGATGTGAAAGAAGACCTTGAAAGACAAGGGCTGACTGTAAAGAATGTTTCAAAAATACGGACAAAAAGTTATATGTAGTAACAACAGGACCAACTATAAAATCAAATCAACTTACCAACAAGGTAAGGGCAGTCATGCATGCGATAGTACGATGGGAGGTAATGAGTTATGGGGAACGCAATGCAGTAGATAAACTATGGGGGTTCTGGCAAAACCCCTATTTTGGGGTGGGTTTTGTCGAGCGCGTGAGAGGGTGTTTTGGAAGGGGGGGTGGGATGAGGGGCGGTCATGGGGGTTTGTTGTGGGGGGGTTAGCGAAAAAGGTTGGGGGTGAGTGGTCTGTGATTGGTCGCAATGGTGACAGCCATGTTGTGGATGGGAGTGTGTGATTGAGAGTGGGGGTGAAGAGAGCTGTAATAGGTCGTGGGAGTGGTGATAGCCGCCGGCCGCTCTCCAATAGCCGAGCAGCAGCAGCAGCCATATTGAAATGGGCGTGGGTGTGTCAACCAATAGCTGTTCTGAATTGGGGGGGATGTTATTTTTTTTTTAAATGAAATTTTGATTTCGTCTTTCCACATCGATATTTAAATAACAATCCTCCCCGTTGCGCTCTGAGAGGTTTCGACTCGATTTCGGACTTCGCAAGTCCCTACCTTCGGGTTCTTCAAAGCCCGAAACGTCAAAACGCGCATCGCTATTACTTTCTGCGAAATTCGTTTCTCTTGGAACTTCCCAGAAACTAACGGATCGCCCATATGGTTCCGAGCAGGGTTCTCGCCCTTCCCCATATGGCTCCTGGCGATCAGAATGTGCCTCGGCCTGACTCTTAACCCTTTCTAATACAGTTCGCTGATTATTGTGGATAAACCCAATATCCCACCCCGTCGTTCTGGCCCGTCTCTCCCACACTTCCACTTCCTCATTATTGGAATGGAAGTCTGGGAAAAACATTTCACCACCCCCATGCTCGTCCGCATGGGCCTCAGATTCTCGCAAAGTTGAATTTTGAAAATCTGAATTTTGACCAAGTACAATGTTATCGTTAGGCACGATTTGGTGCCTCGGTGTCGACTCCTGCGTCGTCACCAACCGATAACCCCCAGAAGGAAAAATCCCCAGGGTTGAAGGCCCAGAATGCCGAAAATTATTCCCATTATTTTATCCAAAATTAATTTATGTTGTGTTTCCAGCAATTTCCCCTGTTGCCGTTCCTCCGCAGTGAATCCCCGATCTACACTGTCTGAGAAACTTTCTGTTTCCCTGGAATTTTGTTCCCTCAAATTCATCCTGGGAGAAACGTCAACTTCCCTTGTTGACACCTGGAAACTCTCCCTTTCACCCTACGCGCCCTCAGGGTATTATCCTCAACACTGCATTCGCGAGCAAGTGGCAAAGTTTTCTCGAAATTCGCTAATTCCGGCAAATTTGTTGGCAAGGTCCAATCGCGCGAAGCACACACGAGCTCACGCTCCTCCGAGACTGCAAAGTTCAAATTTCCAACAGGATAATTTAATTGACTTTTTGAATGCAAGATTTTATTCTGTGACAATTGGTCCAAGCTAACCAATTTCACTGGAGAACGTTTAATGATTTCAGAAGCCCTGAATGCCCCCGCGTTGTCTTCCGAGCACAGAGAAATTATCTCTGGAACGCGTGCTTGTTCAGAAGGAACTGATTGAAATTTGGAGGTGTGATATCGTGTGTGTTCGTTGGGTTTTTCGTGGGACGGGTCATGAAGTGGTGGCCGTCCATGTCGAACGATTTACAAAATGGGCAAGCCTGGGAATGACTTAAAATTCACGGTTGCTGATTTGAACATAGGCGTAGATTTTTTTTCGCAGCCCGACCTATTTTAGGAAATTTACATTTAACCTCTGTTCGCAAAACAAATTGGGATTTGGAGACCTACGTGCAGGAATTTTTGGGAAAAGGACATCTGGACCAAGGAACTTTCTTCCGGAAGCCGGAAACTCGGTTTGAGAATCCTAAAGCTCTTCTTACGCGCAGCTAATTGAGCCCAAGCCCTCGTACTTGAGATAAGACACCAAGTTCAACGAGGACCATCTAGACCATTCTTGTGACCTCATTCAAGAAAGTCTACCAAGATACGTCCTACGAGCCGCATGCCTTATTTGTGCGTCAGCGGTCCCAGATCTGAAAAACTTCCAGGAATACACTGATTAGTACCCTGAAAAGAAAAAATGATTAGTACACTACGCGAAACAAACCAATCGAAGCACTAATTGTCTCAGGCGACTCCCTGAAATTGAGTCTCAAAGTTTCCGGACGAAAAACGCTCACGATGTTCCCAAATTTCACTTGAAACGCTGCAGTATTCGACGACGCGACATACTGACTTCTTTGTAGCCCGCAAACGAACTGTTTCTCACTATTTCCCACGGATTTCTGTTAACTTTCCGCCAAAAGATGGATGCACGCCCTGAAAAATTCTCGTAAAAATCGTCGACGCACTAACTGCCAACTGAACACTGCCAACTGCCAACTGGGAGTGAAAAAACCGTTAATTCCACTTTTATCCTCTGGGTAAAATGCGCGAATGTTTTTTATTGGCATTCGACTTCAAAGTGGGCGTGTCCGGTGCCTCGCGATATACTCGCGATCCGCGGGTAGTCCAGATCCTTTTCACCAATCCTGAAACGCCATCTCCAACTTCTCGACCTTAAACATACGGAGAGAAAGTCAATCCTCGCACGACTACGTGATCGCAACTAGTGTGCCGTTCAGTTCAATGCGTTTCTTATGGCAAACCGCGATCCGCTAATTTCAATAAACTCCATCCAAACGTTTGCAATTGAACTGTGGAAACTAGTTACGATTCAAGGGACCGTCTATACAAATGTCTATAACAAAGAAAAACTCACATTCAACGTGAACTGCAAAAGTTATAATTAATTTACGAAAGAGAATGTGCAATAGATTTTCATACTCATTCTTTCGAACGAAAATATCTTGTTCTGGGGAAACTAGCCTTTTCAGAATAATGAATTCTGAGTGCAATGACCATTCCACCCGCAAATCAAGATATTTATATATCTAATTCTCTCGTAAAATTAATCTTTCAACAAATTAATTCTCGTATCGAAGGAATGCAAGAGATGGCCCAATTACTATTCAGTTTCCAAGTTCATATCAATTCGCCGACCGACATGACCCAAATCTGATGGCGCCATCCCAAAATCGGATTATAAAGTCAAATATTAGGATGGGTCAGGTACACGACAGGTTGGTAATCCGATCTCGTCATCGACGCGCGTGTCTGTGACGGCCGGCGCCTCAAACCTGTAGGCGTCCCCTTCCAAACTATAAATAGGCCCCGAATTCAATTACTAATTAACTTATATTAACTGTTGAAAATAGTCTGCAGCCTACTTCGGTAGAAAATATAAGTTTTGAAATATTCCAATTGGAAAAAATCGCTCACAAAAATGCCTCTTGTAAAATGTGTGAATTCAGACATTCACGCATTCAAATACAAAAATTTGGAAAATAGGTTTACCGAACCTTTGGCCATTCCTTCAATACGTTTTACAGTTACTTTTTCTTTGTATAGACGGTTTGTGATACACTCGTGAACAACCCAAAACAAGAATCCAAGTGCGAGTTGGAATTAAAAATTTCGTGTTCCGTAACTGAACCAAAATTTCAAGAACGAGGTGGGCAAGGGCAGTACGCGTTCTGCACCCAGTCCAAAACGCCAAGTCTGAGCTTGTCAAAATAAAAGTGGGTTCCGTACCCTAAATTTTAAAATTGACTTTTTCGGTTCTCACGAATGTACCGGGGAATCAAAAAATGGTTACAATAAAATACTAATCTAATATTTTACATACGTACCCTAATGTTCTACTGCCTAGAAGTGTATATACCAAGAATAGATTTTCGAAATCGGCAAAATAGCGATTTTCGTAACATAGCTGCATTCGTCAACGCATTGGTCGGACGGAAGACTGAATGAATGGCGGCGGCCATTTTG